>JAVIAB010000159.1:38304556-38374556 GCA_032433765.1 Megaustenia siamemsis | reverse complement strand
AAGTGTGTGAACTATACAAGACATCTATACCAAGACAAATAAGTAAGTTTGTGTACTATACAAGACATCTATAACAAGACAAATAAGTAAGTTTGTGAACTATACAACACATCTATAACAAGACAAATAAGTAAGTTTGTGTACTATAAAACACATCTATGACAAGACAAATAATTAAGTTTGTGAACTATACAACACATCTATAACAAGACAAATAAGTAAGTGTGTGTACTATACAACACATCTATAACAAGACAAATAAGTAAGTTTGTGTACTATATAACACATCTATAACAAGACAAATAAGTAAGATTGTGTACTGTACAACACATCTATAACAAGACAAATAAGTAAGTTTGTGTACTATACAACACATCTATAACAAGACAAATAAGTAAGTTTGTGTACTATACAAGGCATCTATAACAAGACAAATAAGTAAGTTTGTGTACTATACAACACATCTATAACAAGACAAATAAGTAAGTGTGTGTACTATACAACACATCTATAACAAGACAAATAAGTAAGTTTGTGTACTATACAACACATCTATAACAAGACAAATAAGTAAGATTGTGTACTGTACAACACATCTATAACAAGACAAATAAGTAAGTTTGTGTACTATACAACACATCTATAACAAGACAAATAAGTAAGTTTGTGTACTATACAAGGCATCTATAACAAGACAAATAAGTAAGTTTGTGTACTATACAACACATCTATAACAAGGCAAATAAGTAAGTTTGTGAACTATACAACACATCTATAACAAGACAAATAAGTAAGTTTGTGTACTATACAAGGCATCTATAGCAAGACAAATAAGTAAGTTTGTGTAATATACAACACATCTATAACAAGGCAAATAAGTAAGTTTGTGAACTATACAACACATCTATAACAAGGCAAATAAGTAAGTTTGTGTACTATACAACACATCTATAACAAGACAAATAAGTAAGTTTGTGTAATATACAACACATCTATAACAAGGCAAATAAGTAAATTTGTGAACTATACAACACATCTATTACAAGGCAAAACATCAGCACCGTCATCATCATCAGCACCATCATCACATCAGCACCACAATCATCATCCGCACCATTATCACATCAGAACCATCGTCATCATCATCAGCACCATCATCACATCAGCACCATCATCACATCAGTACCATCATCATCACCAGCATAATCATAACATCAGCACCATCATCACACCTGTACCATCACCATCAACAGCATAATCATCTCATCAGCACCATCATCATCATCAGCACCATCATCATCATCAGCACCATCATTACATCTGCATCATCATCATCACCATCACCACATCAGCACCATCATCATCATCAGCACCATCATCTCATCAGCACCATCATCATCATCATCACCACCATCATCATCAGCACCATCATCATCATCAACACCGTCGTCACATCAACACCATCATCATCATCAGTACCATTATCACATCAGCACCATCATCATCATCAGCACCATCATCACATAAGCACCATCATCATCATCAGTACCATCATCATCATCAGCACCATCATCAACACCATCATCTCATCAGCACCATCATCACATCAGCACCACCATCATCATCAGCACCATCATCACATCAGCACCATCATCATCATCATTAGCACTATCATTACATCAGCACCATAAACATATCAGTACCATCATCATCATCGGCATAATCATCACATCAGCACCATCATCACATCAGCACCATAATCATCATCAGCACCATCATCATCATCAGCACCATCATCATCATCAGCACCATCATCATTATCAGCACCGTCATCGTCATCAGCACCATCATCACATCAGCACCATCATCATCTTGAAAACCATCATCGCATCTGCACCACCATCATCATCATCATCATCATCACCATCACCATCATCAGCACCATTATCATCATCAGCACTATCATCACATCAGTACCATCATCATCATCAGCACTATCATCACATCAGCACCGCCATCATCATCAGCACCATCATCATCATCAGCACCATCATCATCATCATCAGCACCGTCATCATCATCAGCACCATCATCACATCAGTACCATCATCATCTTGAACACCATCATCACATCTGCACCACAATCATCATCATCATCATCATCACCATCACCATCATCAGCACCATTATCATCATCAATACCGTCATCACATCAGTACCATCATCATCATCAGCACTATCATCATCATCATCATCAGCCCTATCATCACATCAGCACCATCATTATCATCAGCACCATCATCACATCAGCACCATCATCACATCTGCACCATCATCATCATCAGCAGCATCAAACATCTGCACCATCATCATCATCACGATCATCACATCATCACCATCATCTTCATCATTATCATTATCACATCAGCACCATTATAACATCAGCACCATCATCACATCTGCACCATCATCATCATCAGCACCATCATCACATCAACATCATCATCAGCACCATCATCACATCAGCACCATCATCATCAACACCATCATCTCATCAAAACCATCATCATCAGCACCATCATCACTTCAGCACCGTCATCATCATCAGCATAATCATCATCATCAGCACCATCATCACATCAGCACCAACACCATCAGCAGCACCATCATCATCATCATTACCATCATCATCATCAGCACCATCATCATCATCAGCACCATCATCCTTATCAGCATAATCATCATCATCAGCACCATATAACAAGACAAATAAGTAAGATTGTGTACTGTACAACACATCTATAACAAGACAAATAAGTAAGTTTGTGTACTATACAACACATCTATAACAAGGCAAATAAGTAAGTTTGTGAACTATACAACACATCTATAACAAGACAAATAAGTAAGTTTGTGTACTATACAAGGCATCTATAGCAAGACAAATAAGTAAGTTTGTGTAATATACAACACATCTATAACAAGGCAAATAAGTAAGTTTGTGAACTATACAACACATCTATAACAAGGCAAATAAGTAAGTTTGTGTACTATACAACACATCTATAACAAGACAAATAAGTAAGTTTGTGTACTATACAACACATCTATAACAAGGCAAATAAATAAGTTTGTGAACTATACAACACATCTATAACAAGACAAATAAGTAAGTTTGTGTACTATACAAGGCATCTATAGCAAGACAAATAAGTAAGTTTGTGTAATATACAACACATCTATAACAAGGCAAATAAGTAAATTTGTGAACTATACAACACATCTATTACAAGGCAAAACATCAGCACCGTCATCATCATCAGCACCATCATCACATCAGCACCACAATCATCATCCGCACCATTATCACATCAGAACCATCGTCATCATCATCAGCACCATCATCACATCAGCACCATCATCACATCAGTACCATCATCATCACCAGCATAATCATAACATCAGCACCATCATCACACCTGTACCATCACCATCAACAGCATAATCATCTCATCAGCACCATCATCATCATCAGCACCATCATCATCATCAGCACCATCATTACATCTGCATCATCATCATCACCATCACCACATCAGCACCATCATCATCATCAGCACCATCATCTCATCAGCACCATCATCATCATCATCACCACCATCATCATCAGCACCATCATCATCATCAACACCGTCGTCACATCAACACCATCATCATCATCAGTACCATTATCACATCAGCACCATCATCATCATCAGCACCATCATCACATAAGCACCATCATCATCAGTACCATCATCATCATCAGCACCATCATCAACACCATCATCTCATCAGCACCATCATCACATCAGCACCACCATCATCATCAGCACCATCATCACATCAGCACCATCATCATCATCATTAGCACTATCATTACATCAGCACCATAAACATATCAGTACCATCATCATCATCGGCATAATCATCACATCAGCACCATCATCACATCAGCACCATAATCATCATCAGCACCATCATCATCATCAGCACCATCATCATCATCAGCACCATCATCATTATCAGCACCGTCATCGTCATCAGCACCATCATCACATCAGCACCATCATCATCTTGAAAACCATCATCGCATCTGCACCACCATCATCATCATCATCATCATCACCATCACCATCATCAGCACCATTATCATCATCAGCACTATCATCACATCAGTACCATCATCATCATCAGCACTATCATCACATCAGCACCGCCATCATCATCAGCACCATCATCATCATCAGCACCATCATCATCATCATCAGCACCGTCATCATCATCAGCACCATCATCACATCAGTACCATCATCATCTTGAACACCATCATCACATCTGCACCACAATCATCATCATCATCATCATCACCATCACCATCATCAGCACCATTATCATCATCAATACCGTCATCACATCAGTACCATCATCATCATCAGCACTATCATCATCATCATCATCAGCACTATCATCACATCAGCACCATCATTATCATCAGCACCATCATCACATCAGCACCATCATCACATCTGCACCATCATCATCATCAGCAGCATCAAACATCTGCACCATCATCATCATCATCACGATCATCACATCATCACCATCATCTTCATCATTATCATTATCACATCAGCACCATTATAACATCAGCACCATCATCACATCTGCACCATCATCATCATCAGCACCATCATCACATCAACATCATCATCAGCACCATCATCACATCAGCACCATAATCATCAACACCATCATCTCATCAAAACCATCATCATCAGCACCATCATCACTTCAGCACCGTCATCATCATCAGCATAATCATCATCATCAGCACCATCATCACATCAGCACCAACACCATCAGCAGCACCATCATCATCATCAGTACCATCATCATCATCAGCACCATCATCATCATCAGCACCATCATCCTCATCAGCATAATCATCATCATCAGCACCATCATCATCATCATCAGCACCATCATCACATCAACACCATCATCACATCAGCACCATCATCATCATCAGCACCATAACCACATCAGCGCCATCATCTCATCATCACCATCATCATCATCAGCACCATCATCATCATCAACACCGTAATCACATCAGTACCATCATCATCATCATTATCACTATCATCACATCAGCACCATCATCATCATCAGCACCATCATCATCATCAACACCATCATCATCACACCATCATCACATCAGCACCATCATCATCATCATCAGCACGATCATCACATCAGCACGATCATCATCATCAGCACGATCATCACATCAGCACCTTCATCATCAGCACCATCATCATTATCAGCACCATCATCATTATCAGCACCATCATCACCATCATTATGGACATCGCATGCTGTCCTGAAGAACGGTTACTATTATATTATAATCTATTCATGCTTCGACCATCTTGCTCTGACACTATATCGCTGATTTCCTACTTCACCTGCTGATGAAATCAATTGATTGTCTGCCCTTATTTCTTTTTCTCTGCTTCTGTATCCTTTTCAGGAAACATTCTATATTTTGTCATTTATTTTAAACACATAAACATCGTGCCATAACGTCCATTAGAGACTTAATGAAGTAAATGCTATTAATTTCAATTGTCTGATTAATTTGTTTTCCTTTCTGGTCGAAGAACGTAGTACGGAGGTCATGTTTCTCCACGATTGACGATTTGCTATTAGTCCTTATAGTTCTTGGATTTATTCTTAGTCCTATGGTTGAGCCTTCAGTAGTAATGTGCAGTCTGCATTGCGATTCTCTTGGTCTACGATGTTTTCTTTCACCATATTGGTTTCAACATGAATACCTGACTGGGAAGTCTTTCTTCATTCATCCTTCAACACATGGCCGATGTATTTCCAACGCCTTGGTCGTATAGAGGTCAACAATTATTCTTGTTTTGATTCCACTCTTATCTCATCATTTGAAATCTATTCTGTCCAGCTTATTTTTTAGATCCCACGAAGTCATTTGTTTTCTTCTTCCTCTTTTACTTCTTTCCTTCCTCATTTGCCTTTCAGCGTCGATGGGAGATACAATTTGCGGTTTTTTTCTCTTATTTTTGCTTCTGCTGCTGTTATGTTTCCTACTGCTTCTAATATTCCATCGATTCATCTTTTTTTCGTGGTCGACACTTGGGGCTGTATTCTCGCAACGTTTATTGAGAGCTCGTTGTGTTGTTTTTTTTTTATCACTCTGCCTTGTCACGTGTCTAAACCATTTTATCTGTTGTTTCTTTATATATTCTATGGCGGGAGCCATTTTTAGTTTTTTTCTCAGTTCTTCATTTCTGATCTTGTCCCAAAGGCTGTTTCCTGTCTTTCGTCTGACACATTTTATCTCTGTAGAGGTTATTTTTCTTATTGTTCTTGCATCTAGGGTCTAGGTCTGGCATTGGTAGCACAACGTTGGGATGAATATTATTTGACATTTATTTTCAAAGGCATTTAATTTTGCATCTAACATCTCAGTGGATTCCAAAATTTATACATCTAACGTCTCAGTGAATTCCAAAATTTATACATCTAACATCTCAGTGGATTCCCACCTTTCACATGTATATGTTACCACTGATATCAGACAGGAGTTGAACAATCTAAGTTTTGTTTGCTGACTGAGAACGTTGGATCTTCAGATGTTTATCAGTTCGTTGAAAGCCCGTGATGCTAGTGCGATGCTTGTCATGATTTCTGATGTTATGTCTCCATCTCTGGATATTTGCTGTCTATGTAGGTTTTTAACGACACTCTCCGTACGGGGCAAAGTCCGTACTGAAGAACATTATTAATTGTACGGACTTTACCCCTTTGGTTAAGTTCTTCAACAATGAAAGTCCTGTTGTAGGGAAACTCGTGTATGATGTATAAATGTATAAAATACATGTACTAGCAATAAACAGCAGCCTAAAGAACTGGAAATCAATTGGGAATGTTTCAACAAATAAAACAGGGTGTTAGACAAGGTTGTGTGGTGTCACCATATCTATTTAATATGTATAGTGAGATTATTTTAAGATCCAAAAGGGACATGCTTAGAATAACAATTGGATGTCATAATATAAATAATCTAAGGTATTCTGATGATACAGTCTTAATTGCTAAGAGTGAAAATGAGTTACAAGAAATGTTAGACATTATTATGAAAGAAAGTATATACTCAATACACAACCTTAATAGCAACAAGACAGAAGTAATGGTAGCAACAAAGAAAAATACATCACCTCAATCTAAGGAAAAAAATACAATAAAGACAAGTGGAACACTATTAAAACAGGTAAATGAATTTAAATATGTGGAAAGAATTTTAACCTCAGACGGTAGATGTACAACAGAGGAGAGAAACAGAATGACTCAAGCAAAAGGAGCTTTACAAAAATTGAGGAAAATACTATGACATCCAATTTTGACAATAGAAACAAGAAAAGGAGTTCTTAAATGTTATGTAGAGCCAATCTTAACGTAGGGATGCGAATCATGGACAATAGGACAACAGACCAGACAATCACTGTTGGCTGTAGATATGTTGTTTTACCGAAGAATGTTGAGAATACCATGGACAGCTAAGAAGAGTAATGAGAATGTTCTGAAAGAGGCCACAACAGAGAGCTAATTTCCAATATTAGGAAGAAACAATCATTATTTTGTGACTATGTAATGAGAAGGGAACATCTGGAATATATTGTAACAACTGGAAAAATTGAGGGACGAAGAGATAGAGGGAAGCAAATAGAAACAATACCTTACAGATTAAGAGAATGACTTGACAGTAGGTCAACAACATAAATGATAAACAATTGTGGAGATCGAAAGTTGTGGAGGTACATGATCACCTACGCCTTCAGGCTTGGTTGTTGATGAATTCGAAATGAGTTTTGGAGAAGTTTCTCTTAATCGTGTCTGTTTTGTCCAAACGCGGGATTGGTAACAAAGAATTCCAGGAGCGATGCTGCAAATAGATGTGTATGTTGTCATGTACGACCGGGTATGGACATCAGAAGTGTTGCGTAGAACAAGTTTAGTAATTATTCGAGGAACATAGGGTCAACCTTTACGTTCAATGCAGCAGGAGGTGGACGCCTGGGAGTCATGGCCTGACATAGGCGACCCCTCTCCCCCCCCCTCCAAAGTGTCAAGAAACTAAAAGGCTGAAACACTTATATATATATATATATATAGTTACATATTTGTTTTGCCACTTTGTATCTATTTGTCTAGATATCATGTCATCCAAAGGAAGGAGCGTTATATAAAGATGTTGGCTTGATTAGACGAATCCAACGATGACAACACACTGCGGTTATAAAAGACTCACTCCAGCCTCACCGTTTCCTACCGTGCTCGAGATTCTTCTCTTCTCTTCTCTTCTCTTCTCTTCTCTTCTCTTCTCTTCTCTTCTCTTCTCTTCTCTTCTCTTCTCTTCTCTTCTCTTCTCTTCTCTTCTCTTCTCTTCTCATCTCCTCTTGACTTGAATCACTGTTAAAGTACTTCAAATTTGATAGTAAAAGCTTAGCATTAAAATCACAATCACTGATTTGGTAGTCGCAGTTGAAGTAATTAGAGATATAATAAAAGATGCCAATGGAGTTTCGGCAAAATGGCAGTGCTGTAGGGCTGTACCCTATGCCCTCTAAAAAATACTTATTTCTGTGAAAAGTCAAGTGAGTCTTTCATACGACTGGATATATGGTTGTGTGATTTCGGCATTTGAAAATGGTAATTCCTTAGCCTGTGGTGTCTCATTGTAGTGCCATTTCAAAAGTTTCAACATCGCAAGCGCATGCATCGCCGACGGCGACAAATTATCGATAATCTGAACAAAACACCGTAGCGCTGTGCTCTTTTTCTCCATCTTTCTAGTTTTTTTTTCTTTTCTTAATTCCTTCTTTCCTTCTCTCACAACCCTCTCATGCTGTCCATAGTAAAGTACAGGTAATGAGCAATCTCATTGAGGCAGTCGTTTTTCGTTTTCTCACGTTTTATAAGGTGACCAGACGTTCCGATTTTTCCGGGACTGTCCCGATTTTTTACAGTTTTTTTCAAACTTTGTCTCTGATTTGTTACTGTCACGAATTTGCCCCAATTGTGGCCGATTTTTTTTTAGCTTTTGTCCCGGATTTGTTAAAATACATTAGGTACACAAACGTTGACCAATTCTGCCAATATGGTAAACGTCTCTTCGAGATAAAAATAGACATTAGTCCGTTGTTGTGTAGAAAATGTTTAAAAAGTCGAACTGGGACATATATAGGAGCACTGTCAGTGGAACGCCAGGAGGGATGGTTTAGAACAACAAAACAAGGCTGCCTACTTGTTCTCTCTCTCTCTCTCTCTCTCTCTCTCTCTCTCGCTCTCTCTCTCTCTCTCTCTCTCTCCATGTAATTACTGTAATTATTTCTGGCAGATCTAATTATAACCTATGGTTTGCTAATGACTTTGATGGTTTAATAGGAACAGAACAACTAAACTAACACGACTCAGTAAAACATCTCATGTAAATGGCATGGAAATTATTGTCGAAAAAAAAAAAATTTACGATCAATAATCCAAGTTGCATTGTGGAAAAATAATAAAAACGGACAAGAACTAAAAATAGTTGATCAATTGAAATACTCATGATAGATTACCAGCGTTGAAGGTTTAATATGTGAAACATCGGCTTGAATTGCGCAAACTACAACAGTACCTGTAAAGCTAACACAAATAAAGAAAGATAAGAACATCACTCCTGGCTCTAAAATCAGGCTGATGCACATTAATTGTTATACCGGTTTTTCTATACCAGCTAACGAAACATGGACACTTCCAGTGGAGCTGCAGAAGAAAATACATTCTTGAGTTATTTGTGGGTCATCATCATTGCACTCCGAACATGTCCATAGGTGCTCAGATCATCTCATCAGCAATTCCCGCAGCGTCCAGCGACTGACGACTCCAGTTCTATGTTGGTTGATAAGTCTTCTTACACGGCCACTAAGTTTCTCATTTCTGGTTGTGCCCATCTTAACTCCCATTTCCATCATCCGAAGAAGTGACGTGGAACTGTGTTTGTCGAAGTCCTGCGCTCTATCCACATCTCGGAGGGCATTGATGATGTCGGCCCGATCCATTGGTTGCCCGTCCTCAACGACAGCGCAGCTAGCCAACCTGTCCGCTCTTTCATTTCCCCGTACTCCCGCATGTCCAGGGACATAGACAAATGCGACCTTACGTATTTTGGACTTCTGCAACGACTCTACCCATTGCATGCGTACAGAGCCTGCTTCCACTTTTTTTATCATGCTCATCGAATCACTCAGTATACATGCATAGGTGTAGTCTTGTGACTCTAACCATTTGAATGGCGTGGTCACTGCCATCACCTCCATTGTCATGCTGCTCATGGTCATGACGTATGCACCACTGTCTTCGTAGACTATTCTGCCTGCCGAGCGTGCTGTAAATGCCCATACACTTCTTTGGTGTCGCCATACAGATCCGTCTGCATAGATGACTGCATCTTTCTCATCAGTGTTATCGTAGATGAGACCGTTGACCTCAGCATTAACCACGACCGGGTACTGTTCCCTACTTTTCCTGTCGAGTGTGACAATACATGAGAAAGTCCCCTTGAATGACGTAGGCACCGGTATCCACTCCTCGCCAACGCTGATATTGGCAAGCCCACAGACCTGTTTGATGACATCATCTGTTCGGCCTATCCACGATTTGCCTCTTTTTAGCTGGCACCTTTCCCTGCGCTGAGCACGTGGTGCAATGGATGATCTGTATCTGTACTAATCTTCAGGTATGCTCGTGCTCTCCAGATCTTGATTCAGTCATCCATGGTTGGAAAGTCAAGAAGATACCTCATTGCTACACAGGGAGTGTTCCTTGTACATCCCAAGATAATGCGCATGGCTTCATTTTGTATTTCCTCCAGCCTATCAATTTGAGTCGTAATGACAGTAAGAATTGCCAGGGCATACTCGATTGGTGCGAGGACTAATCCCTGGAATAGAAGAGTAAGTAGCATCTGCTCGATGTTGGCAGCTGCCATGACCTTCAAGGCGGCTAATCCTCTGCGGGATTTTGTTATCACATGGTCAACGTTGTCCCGAAAACACAGGCTGCGTTCATACTTAACTCCGAGGTATGTCATCAACTTGTCCCTTGTCATACATAAAATTATGTTATCGGAAGATTATGGGAATCTTTTACGGAGATCATACCACGAATGAAAATGTTGGTACAGGGAGACAACACGCAATCGGAGTCACGATCATCTTTTGATAGTGAAGTGGTTTGTCCACCTCGATCACGCGATGTGGCAAAGACTTTTCTGCAGGAAAGTGTGAAAGAAAGGAGAATAATAGACATGCAGTCAAAGAGAACAGAGGTAATATGAGAGAAGGAGCCAGAGCCTCAAAGACGATAGAGAGATGGCTGACGCATTCTGTAGGCTCTAAAGGTGTTATGGGATGACGAAGAAGAGGTATCAGAAGTAGTAAAAGAAGAAATAGAAGAATAGGCAACAACAAGTACATGTATAATACAGAACTCGATGTCCATTAGCAACCACACAAAAAATAAAGTAAAATAGCACGTGTGTTGATAACAAATACATATAAAAATAAAATAGCACGTGTGTTGATAACAAATACATATAAAAATAAAATATCACGTGTGTTGATAACAAATACATATAAAAATAAAATAGCACGTGTTTTGATAACAAATACATATAAAAATAAAATAGCACGTGTGTTGATAACAAATACATATAAAAATAAAATAGCACGTGTGTTGATAACAAATACATATAAAAATAAAATATCACGTGTGTTGATAACAAATACATATAAAAATAAAATATCACGTGTGTTGATAACAATTACATATAAAAATAAAATAGCACGTGTGTTGATAACAAATACATATACAAATAAAATAGTACGTCTATTGATAACAAATACAAATTTAAAAAAATTCGACGTTAACAAAGAAAAAAGAACTCATAAAGTAAAAACTGGACTTCAAAAACAAGTAAATTAAAGTGATGCATTTATAAGATTAAGCAAGATGAAATCAAATGAAACGATGAAAGACAAATATCGTGTAAATAAATGTGTATGAGACACCACAAACATGTAGAACACCAAGAAGATGTACAGAAAATCAGGTTCGGTCTCCTCTTTTGCTTTTCTCATCATCATCATCATGTGTCATACCGGTTGATGTAGGCGATCATGTCCTTCCACAATCTTCTATTCACAGTGCATCGTTTTAGTTTTGTTGTTGACTGTTCCATGCCATGACACCAAGCTATCCAGTATTTCTCTCTTTGTCGTCCGCGATCTTTCTTTCCTTTTATTTTGCCAGTTGTAACCAAGTATTCTAACTTTCTTCTTCTCAGGATGTGCCCAAAAATGTTTGATTGTTTCTTTCTGATGTTTTTTAGGAGCTCCCTTTTTGTGTTGGCCTCTTTGAGAACTTCCTCATTGGTCTTTTTAGCTGTCCAGGGAACTTTCAACATTCTTCTGAGAAATCCCATCTCTGTGGCTTCTAATCGTCTTTTCATTTGTTTCTCTACTGTCTATGATTCGCTTCCATAGGTCAGAATTGGTTCTATATAGCACCGATGAACACTCCTTCTCACTTCTATTGACATAGATTTGTTGCATAAGATATTTTTCATTTTCTGAAATGCTATTTTGGCCTGAGCTATTCTGGTTTTCATATCTGTGGCGCATCTTCCATCTGATGTTATTATTGTGCCAAAATATTTGACGCGTTGCACTTGTTTCAGATTTGTCCTGTTTATTTGTATGCTGCATGATGATGATGACTATGTCTTTGAAATTATTCTTTGTTGTTATACGGGAAAAAAAATATCAATAATATTAATTGTCTGTTTTGTTAAATCCTTCGTGTAGCTGCCAATAGACATCTTCCATACTCTGACATTGGTTCGTACACAGAAAGCAGCTTTGATGTGCACAAATGCTACATCACATAGTTACATCAATAATTGACAACGTGTTTCCCAATCCAACCATGATAAATCAATCTTTTTAATGGATTGTGTTTACATCTGATCTCATCAAACTAGCGAGTACATAGGAGTAGAATCGAATATTATTTATTCATAGCGAGCTGTTGTTTCTAATCGTCTAAGATGTGAACAATAAAAACACTGACAAATCGCTAATAGATCAGAATTTATAATGAACATCTATAGATTTTTTGTGATCAGTTTGACAGTGCTAGTGATGTGAGCGTTATTGTTAACAATTCTGGCTACAAGTTAGCAACTACATGGGACTTCAGCAGCCTGACAGCTCTTCCAAAGTTAAGAGATCGGAGGCGTAAATTAGAAGGCCAGTAACAATCATGGGTTCAGTAATGATTGTACGGATATCCCTTACATTAGAATTCATACATTATAATACATACATTAAAATACTTACATTAGAATACACACATTAGAATGCATACACTAGAATGCATACATTAGAATACATACATTCATCATCACCATCGAGTGCTATATCCGCATTGAAGGTTGGCCACCATGGAGCGCCATTCTGCTCTGTCTCTTGCTTTGATGGTACAGGTTGTCATAGGCTGGTTTGTCCATCTTTTGATATTACTCGTCCATGTTAGTCTTGGTCTGCTTCTGCCTCTTTTGCCTCGTATTTTCCCCTTCAGATTACTTTTAGTAGGCTGTTGTGTTTTTTTAACAGAATACATACATTCGAATGCATATATTAGAATGCATACAAAATAATATATACATTAGAATGCATACATTGGCATTCATACATTGGAATGCAAATATTAGAATGCGTACATTATAATACATACATTAGATTAGAATACATACATTAGAATACATACATTAGAATTAATACATACGAATACATATATTAGAATACATACATTAGAATGCATACATTAGAATGTATACATTAGAATGCATACATTGGAATGCATGCAGAATACATTGATAAGAATGCATACATTAGAATACACACATTAGAGTGCATACATTAGAATACATACATTAGAATGCATGCATTAGGAAACATATATTAGAATACATACATTAGAATACATACATTAGAGTACATATATTAGAATGCGTACATTAGAATGCATACAAGATAAAACATATATTAGAATACATACATTAAACTACATGAAATAGAATGCATACAATAGAATACATACATTAGAATACATACAATAGAATACATACTTTAGAATACATACAATAGAATACATACATTAGAATGCATACAATAGAATATATACACTTGAATACATACATTATAATAAATAAAATAGAATACATGCAATAGAATACATACAATAGAACATATACAATAGAATACGTACATTAGAATACATAAAATAGAATACATACATTAGAATGCATACATTAGAATACATACATTAGAATACATACGATAGGATACATAAATTATAATACATACAATAGAGTACATACAATATAATACATACATTAGAATGCATATATTAGAGTACACACATTAGAATACATATTTTAGAATACATACAATGGAATTAAGTTTGATCGCAGCCTGTGTTTTCGGGACCACATCAACCATGTGATAACAAAATCTCGCAAAGGACTAGCCGCCTTGAAGGTCATGGCAGCTGCCAACATCGAGCAGAGGCTACTTACACTTCTGTTCCAGGGATTAGTCCTCGCACCAATCGAGTATGCCCTGGCAATTCTTACTGTCAGTACGACTCAAATTGATAGGCTGGAGAAAATACAAAATGAAGCCATGTGCGTTATCTTGGGATGTACAAGGGACACTCCCTGTGTAGCAATGAGGTATCTTCTTGACTTTCGGATGGATGACTGAAACAAGATCTGGAGAGCACGAACATACCTGAAGATTAGTACAGATAAGGAGCATCCATTGCACCACGTGCTCAACACAGGAAAGGTGCCAGCTAAAAAGAGACAAATCATGGGTGGGCCGAGCAGAAGATGTCATCAAACAGGTTTGTGGGCTTACCAATATCAGCGTCGGTGAGGAGTGGATACCGGTGCCTACGTCATTCAAGGGGACTTTCTCATGTATTGTCACACTCGACAGGAAAAGTAGCGAACAGAACCCGGTCGTGGTTAATGCTGAGGTCAACGGTCTCATCTGTGATAACACCAATACGAAAGATGCAGTCATCTATACAGACGGATCTGTAAGACGACACCAAAGAAGTGCATGGGCATTTACAGCACGCTCGGCAGGCAGAATAGCCAAGGAAGACAGTGGTGCATACGTCATGACCACGAGTAGCATGACAATGGAGGTGATGACAGTGACCAAGGCATTCAAATGGTTAGAGTCACAAGACTACATCCACGCATGTATACTGAGTGATTCGATGGGCATGAATAAAAAAGTGGAAGCAGGCTTTGTACGCATGCAATGGGTAGAGTCGTTGCAGAAATCCAAAATACGTAAGGTCACCTTTGTCTATGTCCCTGGACATGCGGGAGTACGGGGAAATGAAAGAGCGGACAGGTTGGCTAGCTGCGCTGTCGTTGAGGACGGGCAACCAATGGATCGGGCCGACATCATCAATGCCCTCCGAGATGTGGGAAGAGCACATGACTTCGACAAACACAGATCCGCGATACTTCTTCAGATGATGGAAATGGGAGTTAAGATGGGCACAGCCAGAAATGAGAAACTTAGTGGCCGTGTAAGAAGACTTATCAACCAACATAGAACTGGAGTCGTCAGTCGCTGGACACTGAGGGAATTGCTGAGGAGGGGATCTGAGCACCTATGGACATGTTCGGAGTGCAATGATGATGACCCGCAAATAACTCAATAACGTACATTATAATGCATTATCATCATCAAGTACCGGTCCTGCTGGCGTAGGTGATCATGTCTCTCCACAACTTTCGATCTCGGCAGCTATTTATCATTTCTGTTGTTGACCTTCTGCCAAGCCATTCTCTTAAGCTGTCTGTTATTTTTTCTCTTTCCATCCCTCTATCTCTTCGACCCTCAATTTTTCCAGTTGTTACAATATATTCCAGTTGTTCCCTTCTCATTACATGGACAAAAAATGATGATTGTTTCTTCCTAATATTGGAAATTAGCTCTCTTTTTGCTTTGACCTCTTTCAGAATATCTTCATTGCTCTTCTTAGCTGTTCATGGTATTCTCAACATTCTTCTGTAAAACATACTAGACATTATAATACATACATTAGAATACATACATATGAATGCATACATTAGAATACATACATTAGAATGCACTGATGAAAGGATGAGAGAGAACGGTTCCAAGATGCGCATACTTTGTGTTATCGTTATCCACATTGAGGTATAGGGACTGGATGAGAATAGTCAGAATGTCCTGTCACTTGTTATCGTATTGTCCTGACGTCACACTTGCCAGGAGAAAATAGTATTTGTTCACCGCACAAGTAATTACCCACATAACGTCGGATATACCGGTCTAAATATATAAATGAACAATATAAACATTAAAAAAAAAATATCATTCAAACCTGTCAAAAAATAGAAGGAATGAAACAAGACAGGTGAGTAGACAACATTAAAGTAATTTTCTAAAAATATGTGCTCGTAATGAGCTTGGGAGAAAATCAGTGCTACCAGTAACGTGTTTTGTACATTTTGAAAGTTGTATAACTCAAGAAGATTCAATAACAAAAACAATTAGAAACATAAAGCAATCTGTTTAAAAAAAACTTGAGAGATAAGGCAATTGAAGATCGTCAGTATAAAAACAAAGTTTAGAATATTCCCAATATATATTCCTTATTTGTAGACATATGCAACACACTTTTTTTTTAAATAGGTAAAAAAATATGCATCTTATACGTGGATATTCAGTGTTTAATCATTTTCATTTGTAGACATTTCGTCGTATTGATCGTCATTCTCTTCATCAACTGATATAGTTGTCTTCGTTTACATTTTTGAATTGCTGTGAACATTTTTTTTAAGTCTGTTGAATTTCTGTTGTTAGATTTTCTTAAATTTGTTGGCATTTTATGGCTGAAAACAAGGTTTTGCATTGTTATAACCACATCCATCTGTAGTAATAATAACGCCCGATGGCTGAAAACAGGGTTTTGCATTGTTATAACAACATCCATCTATAGTAATAATAAAGCCCGATGGCTGAAAACAGGGTTTTGCATTGTTATAACAACATCCATCTATAGTAATAATAAAGCCCGATGGCTGAAAACAAGGTTTTGCATTGTTATAACAACATCCATCTATAGTAATAATAAAGCCCGATGGCTGAAAACAAGGTTTTGCATTGTTATAACAACATCCATCTATAGTAATAATACAGCCCGATGGCTGAAAACAAGGTTTTGCATTGTTATAACAACATCCATCTATAATAATAATAAAGCCCGATGGCTGAAAAGAATCACCCAAAGTTTCTTTCATTTTCAGCTGTGCGAGCAGGGGCGGTAGTTGATAAATTGACGTCAATTGCTCGCTCAGCTATAGACATCACTAACTCTGGGTGATTCCGGGATTTTCCTCTCAGCCCACAGGCCTTAGTAAAATTATAGATGAATGTAGTTATAACACAGCACCAAGGCTACGTGTGATTGCTAAAGAACATCTATTATTCGGCTCTGCTGACAGAACAAAATTGCTACCGCTAATGATTTCTTTAGAAGTGTGGCATTAATAATACACTAACTGGATGACATAGAGGACAATTTGCTGGACGTGAGCTCATATTATCTTTTAGAACAGGTTTCAAGTGACTCTTCATTTAGCTCTTTAGATGAATGTCTGGGTTTTGACGAAGATTAAAAGGTGTTCTTTCCTATTTAGATTACGTATTGGTGAAAGTAAACCTACATGTTATGTATTACTTTATATTTTCAAATACTGTAAATTAACTATAATATTCAGTGGTAAGGTTTCTTTCTCATAAAAATGTGTAATATATAGTATATACGGTATTATTAGGGAGCCGCGATAGTTCAGTGATTAGTAAACTGAACTACAAAGGACAAGAGGTAGGGTTCGATCCCGATCGACGGCTTCCAGTTCAGCCAGCCTTTAATGTGTACCGGATTTTTTTCTGGGTAGGTAAAGCGGCACAGGCGTAATACCGACCACATTACCCCTAAAATCATGTGCCGAAGGTCTGTAAAATTTATGGTCACTAATACCATATTCCCTATACGCCACTTGAAGTGACGGGGGCACTTTACTTTACTTACTACGGTATTACTCATTATTACTTGTGGATGTGAAATTTAAAAATCAAGGTATAAGGAATGAGAATACGGTAGAATAATTAATCAACATTTGAAAAAGAAATCATTTCGCACGTACACAGTGCTTCAGAAGAACCATTGATTCCGCGCTTTCTGAATGCTAGGGATTACTGTAAAATGTTATTTCAGCAGCTCGCGTTTGATGGGACGCTGGGACACAATTATACGGGAGGGATCTGCTTCTTCTCACCGGCCTGCTGTTAACCCTTTAGTGTTTTACGAAACTGTTGTTGTCGCATGGAAGAAAATACAACTAAAACAGCTTCACTAGTTTGGTCAGCTTTGAGTTAATGCCAATGGCTCAAAGGTGGGAACTTAAACATTAGCTATGGGTTGCAAAAATCTATACAATTTTGTTTGTTAACTCTAATATTCTGAGGGTTAGTAAATGGAATATGCCATGATAGACACAAGCCTGGTGCAGAATAGAACATGTGAGCAATGATGTCAACTTTTGTCAGAATAGAACATGTGAGCAATGATGTCAACTTTTGTCAGAATAGAACATCTGAGCAATGATGTCAACTTTTGTCAGAATAGAACATGTGAGCAATGATGTCAACTTTTGTCAGAATAGAACATGTGAGCAATGATGTCAACTTTTGTCAGAATAGAACATCTGAGCAATGATGTCAACTTGTGTCAGAATCAAGACATATAATGGTCACGTGATGAGAGGGAATAATCAGTCAATCATTAAAACAAGCAAAATAACAAGACAAAGAAAACGAGATTCCAACTAAGAGGGACGCAGAAGAACACTGTCGGAGAGGCATAAATAGCAGGCATCGACCTTTTTATGAGATTAAAAACATGTCCACAGTCATACTGCGAGCCCTGTGTATATTTCGGAAAATGGTTTCCCAACTATGTTTTTGTTTTTACTTAAGCATTGGCAATACTATTCAGTTTTTTTTTTAAAACTGGGTTTATGAAATGGCAGCAAGAAATAAAAGTATAGCTTGATGAAGGACCATCAGGCTTCAAGACTTAGTAGCAATCATTAACTATGAGAAACAATGATTGTAGCGAGAGTTACGATAAATGGAGATTTGAGAAGATACATCAGATGAAAGTATTCTTTGTAAGTGATGTCAAGAATTAATACAATAAGAAGATGACATCAAGCACAGCAAATACATGACTACATGATGTGATTTGGAAAGATATATTGGAAAATAAGCATATTATGTATTAGTTATTGTGTATTATGTAAAAGAGAGTTGAGATAGATAAAATGTCGATGTGTGGGCAACGGCGACAAACAACAACAGAGTTGAAAGCTGCTATCGACACACACTTGATGGCTAGACCTATTTGGACCATACTCCACCTCATTGCAGTGCTCCTAGACACATACTAACAACTAGTCTGGCCTTATACGTCGGGATCGAGAGAAAAGGCAACCCGGTCGACAACAGTGCCAAGGTCTGACACTTGATAACAAAACCGTCGGACACAGACGTCTAGAATGTCTACCCCATGTGCCGTTATCGGCTCGAAAGGTCAATGGATAGACATAAATGCTCCGTGTTACTGTGACGAAAAGGTATATGTGCTTTTAGTCATTCATCATCATCATGTGCCATACCGGTTGGCGTAGGTGATCATGTCCCTTCACAATCTTCTATCTACAGTGCATCGTATCAGTTCTGTTGTTGACTGTTTTCCATGCCATGACACCAAGCTATCCAGTATTTTCTCTCTTTGTCGCCCGCGATCTCTCTTTCCTTTTATTTTGCCAGTTGTAACCAAGTATTCCAACTTTCATCTTTTCATGATGTGTCCGAAAAATGTTGATTGCTTCTTTCTGATGTTTTTTAAGAGCTCCCTTTTTGTGTTGGCCTCTTTAAGAACTTCCTCATTGTCCAGGGAACTTTCAACATTCTTCTGAGAAATCCCATCTCTGTGGCCTCTAATCGTCTTTTCATTTGTTTGTCCACTGTCCATGATTCGCTTCCATAGGTCACAATTGGTTCTATATAGCACCGATGAACTCTCTTTCTCATTTCTATTGACATAGATTTGTTGCATAATATATTTTTAACCTTCTGAAATGCTATTTTTGCCTGAGCTATTCTGCTTTTTATTTCTGTGGTGCATCTCCCATCTGATGTTATTATTGTGCCCAAGTATTTGAAACGTTGCACTTGTTTCAGATTTGTCTCGTTTATTTTTATGCTGCATGATGGTGGTGATTGTTTCTTCCATATAACCATTACTTCTATTTTCTTACTATTCAGACTGAGACCTTTCTTGTTGCTTTCTTTTACTATTATGTCTATCATTTCTTGTAGTTCATTCTCTGTCTCTGCTATTAAGACGGTGTCATCTGCATATCGCAAATTATTTATGTTGTGACTGTTGACTTCAATTCCTTTTTTGTCTGCCATTGATCTCATAATATATTCGCTGTAAAGTGAAAACAAATCCGGCGACAGAACACAGCCTTGTCTGACTCCTTGCTTTATATATTGGAATTGTCCTGTTTGGTTGTTAATTCGTATAGCTGCTGTTTGTTGCCAGTACATGTTTTTTATCATTTGCACATCCTTGCCATCAATGTTTAATTTCTCCAGATTATTGATTATTTCCACATGCTTTACTTTGTCAAATGCTTTCGTGTAGTCTATAAAGCACATATATAGATCTTTCTTTACCTCTATAGATCTCTCTATCAATGTTCTTAAGATGTATATTGCATTATTGGTGCCCTTTCCTTCTACAAATCCACATTGTTCCTCACTTATTTCTGGTTTTATTTTGTTCCTTACACGTCTCATGATTATTCTTAGAATATTTTAGTCATATGGCTAATGAGACTAATAGTGCGATGGTCTTCACAATCAGTGGCTCCTGACTTCTTCGGTATGGCTACAAAGATAGATTTAGTCATTAGGTAAATGAAAAAAAAGAATTTCTGTGAAATACATATAATGTGCTACGGGGAACGAGGGTGAAATAGTTAGGTCTATATGACTTACTTTGTGGAGAGTATGTAAATGTAGTTAATATTTGGCTTAGAGTTGGAGAAAAATATAGGTCTACATATTTATGTTGCGCTTCTGGTGCTATCAGGATGGTGGTGTCTTTTCGACGGTTCGTTGGCAAGGAAGTGTGATTTCATTGATGTGTGCTCCTAAATAAAGAAAATACAGAGCTCACTGTGTATCCACGTGCCGAAGAGATTATTGACTGGCCTAGGCCAGTTTATAACGTGGAAACAGGTTCTGACCGAGCAACTCAGCCAGTGTAGGTGAGTCTAGACCAAACACAGCAGCGACTTTCAGCTACAAAATCAACAATATCAACAAGAAATATTCATATGAAGCCTAAACGACAACATCGAAGTAGGAAAACAAGAAACGGTAAACGTGCTGGAATGTGTACAAAACGGTCGAAGTGTGAGAGGCTAGTCCTAAATTATGTGTGTATTAAATACTGGAACTGTGCTTCCATAAATCAACGACGCCTCATTCTTGATAAGATACTATGTGGTGCCAATATAATGATTTTGCAAGAGACACTTCTTGGTGATGGAACAGTTGGTGGCACTGGATTTCACGATTTCTACAACAGACGACATCTTGAGAAGGCCATCCTTGTGCGAGACAACATGGTGGCAGCTGACGTTCAAATGTCTACGTAGAACAGTGAAGATTTGCAGGTACATGCGGCTAGGGTGCAGGCCCCATTTCCTTTCGTGGTTCTAAATGCGTACGCCTGTAATGGGAAGGTGGACAACAATGGCAAAATTGTTTCGCATTAGAAGAGGAGAACGTCATTTTCTGAGGAGACTTTAATGTTAGAGGAAATCAGTGGGGTAACCTCATAACCAACAAGCAGGGTGAAGACCTAGAGAACGCACTAGTGTCAGTCGATTTAGTGTGCTTGAGTGATGGAAGGACAAACAGCATAACCACTCGAACAGGGGACTCTGATAGTGCCATAGACCTGACACTGGTGTCTTTCACCTTCGCACCGGTTAGCAGGTGGATTGTACTCGGATTCCACGGAAGTGATCACTACCCATTTATCCTCAAAATTGAAAAAGGCAAAAATAGAAGAGAAAAAGGTGAGCTCCACACATTCCACTATGAGAACACAGACCAGGACGTATTTAGCAAAATCAGACTTAGGAAGCGGAGAGCTCCTCGCATGAGACAGGATAGATAGCCCTGGTGGAACGTAGAAGTCGAGGAAGCTTAGCGGAACAAGAGACAAACTGTATAGACATGGCAGAAAGCCAAAAAAAATAATGAAAGAACACAATCCGAGTTCTTGAAGCGTCTGAAAGAAGAGGTCGGTCAAAAAATGATGCACTTTAAACTATGTGCTAAGCAGGCTAAGCATGCCAAGTAGGATGATTTCTGTAAAAAAGTGTGCTCAGAAAAATCGCAAACCACATTCTAGGGTCTTCATCAGAACATGAATGGCACGAACAACACGACACAGAGGCATACCCGACTTTCAGAGCACAGGTCATTATGGCACAAATCTGATGAGAGCAAAAGGAAGGCCCTGCTTGCCGGCTACATTGAGCAGACGGATCAAAGAAATAAGGCTGTATAAATGAGAACGCGGGGTCACTCTCAGAATTGTATGAGGTTGTAGTGCTGGGAGATGTAGTGCTGAGAGATGTAGTGCTGGGAGATGTAGTGCTGGGAGATGTAGTGCTGGGAGATGTAGTGCTGGAAGATGTAGTGCTGGGAGATGTAATGCTGGGAGATGTAGTGCTGGGAGATGTAGTGCTGGGAGATGTAGTGCTGGGAGATGTAGTGCTGGGAGATGTAGTGCTGGGAGATGTAATGCTGGGAGATGTAGTGCTGGGAGATGTAGTGCTGTGAGATGTAGTGCTGGGAGATGTAATGCTGGGAGATGTAGTGCTGTGAGATGTAGTGCTGGGAGATGTAGTGCTGGGAGATGTAGTGCTGTGAGATGTAATGCTGGGAGAAGATCTTACAATCACAACCGATACCATTCGCACAACACTTATAAGGTCACACAACACTGCTCCTGGTCCAGATGATGTTCGGTACAACGACATAGACGATTTAGCAGACGACGACTTGAAAAAAAAAAAAAAACTGTATTCATAGTGGCCAGATTAAAGGGGAGAGGCTACACAGCAACTTGCTACCGCTACCGAAGCTAAACAAGGACCATTCTCAGATCAGTGCCTACAGAATCATAACGATGCAGAACACTGCGGGTAAGCTACTGCAAACAAAGTTGTCCTTGTCCTCACCTGTCACCTTGAACAGATACGCGCAGTCCCACCCACACTCGGAAGTTATAGATATAACAAAGAGACATGGCTCAATGCGGCAGTCTTTTCTTATGACGTGCTTCGAAGGCTTCCACAGACATGTGGTGCTGCTATAGATCTGGAGGATGCATACAACGGAGTACCATTCAAATATCTCATGCATATGCTCCTCAAACTGCCGATGCACCCCTTCCTCATTAGATGGATCGCTGCAGCACTGTTTCACAGGAAAGTGATACTCAGATGTGGAATTTGGTCATCCGAGACAACATCCATTTGTCCAGGGCTGCCACAAGGCTCACCATTGTCACAAGTTCTATCTAACGTGTACACAATAACGATCGCGGAACAACAGCTGGATGGGAGGGGAAGAACTATGACTTTTGCTGATGACATTCTATTATATCGACAGGGAAGAGACAGATAGGAAATTGCATCCACACTGCAAAACAAACTCGATCGCATCTCTTCATAGTTTGGAGTATCGGTTACGTTGGTTATTGTATTATTGAGTTATTTGCGGGGTATCATCACTGCACTCCGAACACGTCCATAGGTGCTCAGAGTCCCTCCACAGTAAGTCTTGCAGTGTCCAGCCACTGACGACTCCAGTTCTGTGTTGGTTGATACGTTTTTTTTATAGGCCCACTAAGTTTCTCGTTCCTGGCTGTGACCATCATATTTCCCATCTCTTTCATCCGAAGGAATGATGTGGACTCATGGTTATCGAAGTCCTGTGTCCTTCCCACATCTCGGAGAGCATTGATGATGTCCGCCGATCCATTGGTTGACAGTCCTCAATTATAGCGCAGTTAGCCAGCCTGTCCGCTCTTTTATTTACCCGTAATCCTGCAAATCCAGTGATGTAGACAAAGGTGACCTTATGTATTTTTGACTTCTGCAATGACTCTACGTATTTCATGCGTACAGAGCCCGCCTGCATTTTTCTTATCAACGTCATCGAACCACTGATTGCCCTGGTCACTGCCATCGCCTCCATCGTCATGCTACACGTGATCATAACTTATGCAACACATTCTTCCTTGACTATTTTGCGTGCCGAGTCTGCTATAAATAACCATACACTCCTTTGGTGTCGTATTATAGATTCGTTTGAATAGATGACTGTACCTTTCTCATCAGTGTTATCCCAGATCAGATCGTTGACCTCTGCATTGACCACGAATGAGTTCTGTTCCCTACATTTCCTGTCGAGTGTGACAATACACGAGAATGAGAATGTCCCTCTGAATGATGTAGGCACCGGTATCCACTTCCTTGAGGATTAACCAATGCGCCTGATACCCCACACCAGGAAGAGATGCGATCGGCTCCGTTTTGCATTGTTAATCCCATTTGTCTCTTCCCTGTTGATATACCAGAATATCATCAGCAAAAGTCATAGTTCTCCCCCCACCACCAATCCAGTTATTGTTCCGTGATCATTATTGTGTACACGTTAAATAGAACTGGTGACAATGGTGAGCCTTGAGGCAGCCCTGGACATACGGATGTTGGCTCCGATGACCAACTTCCACATCTGAGTATCACCTTCCTTTGAAACAGTGCTGCAGCGATCCATCTAATGAGGAAGGGGTGCGTCGCCAGTTTGAGGAGCATGAGATATTCAAATGCTACTCTTTTGTATTATTCCTCCAGATCTATAGCAGCAGATCATGTCACCTCATCTGTGGAAACCTTCGAAAACGTCATAGGCGAAGGCCGCATTGAGCCATGTCTCTTTGTTATATCTATAACCTCCGAGTGTGGGTGGGAATGCGTGTATCTGTTCAAGGTGAGAGGTGAATACACGGGCAACTATTTTCTCCAGCAGCTTGCCCGCAGTGTTCTGCATTGTGATGATTCTGTAGGCACTGATCTGAGAATGTTCCTTGTTTGCCTTCGGTAGCGGTAGTAAGTAGCTGTATAGCCACTCCTCCTTAATCTGGCTACTCCGAATGCTGGCATTAAACTCTTTGGCCAGTTTTGTCAAGTCGTCGTCAGCTAAATCGCCTATGTCATCATACCGAACACCATCTGGACCAGGAGCAGTGTTGTGTGACCTTTTAAGTGTTGTGCGAATGGTATCGGTTGTGATTTTGAGATATTCTCCCAACATTACATCCTCACACAATTCTGAGAGTGACCCCCCGAATCCTCATTCTTACAGCCTGATTTATTTAGTCAATATGTTCAATGTAGCGAGCAAGCACAGCCTTACCTTTGCTCTCATCAGATTCGTGCCATGTCCGGCCTGTGCTCTGGAAGTATGGTATGCCTCTGTGTCGTGTTGTACCATTCATGCTCTGATGAAGACCCCAGAATGTGGCTTGCGATTTTTCTGAGCACACTTTTAGTTTACAGAAAACATCCCACTTGGCATGCTGTTCTTAGTCCATAGATTGTGTTATCTGCCTCATCATCATCATCATCATCGTCCATAGCATCATCAACAGCATCATTAAGATCCGTGCCTGTTGGGGTAGGTGATCATGTCTCTCCACAACACTCGATCTCAACAGATATTTATCATTTCTGTTGTTGACCTTCTGCCAAGCCATTCTTTTAAGCTCTCTGGTATCTTTTCTATTTGCTTCCCTTTATCTCTTCGTCTCTCAATTTTCCAAGTTTTCACACTATATTCTAGCTGTTTCCTTCTCATTTCATGACCACAAAATGATGATTGTTTCTCCCTAATTTTGGATATTAGTTCTTTTGTTGCAGTGGCCTCTTTCAGAACGTTTTCATTACTCTTCTTAGCTGTCTGTGGTATTCTCAACATTTTTCTGTAAAACTACATTTCTACAGCCTCCAGTGATTTTCTTGTCTGTTGTCCTATTGTTGGCTATTCATGATTGTACAAAGACAATACGACGGTGACTTTCTGTTGCCTTCCGTCCGTTTGTTTACGGTTGGCTCTGCTAGCCGCTGACTAAAAAGTCTCACCCATAAGACAGTGGGGTTGTTTTACTACAGGGTACACTTTCTTAGCCTTATACTCTCCCGAGCATACCTGCAAGGTAGCAGGTTGTCTGCCTACATTCAGTTAAAGATACTCGAGACAAGCTCGGAATAGCATCTTAATTGTTCAAGCTTTCATTGACGAATAACAACAGCAGGCTACACGATCTACAACTTATTTGATGTAGGTGGAAAATAAGAGAAATAGCTTCTGGACTCCTTTATTGTGTAGAGGGAGGTTACTGCTCCTCATATTTTCTTCTACATTCAGGGGTATTTTGGGTAACGTCATTACTCCAGTGCGTTTCTTTTACATAAAATAAATCTGATGCCGATGTTGTACCCTGTTGTCGTCGTTTGGGATTGAACTTGACCTATTTTCTTCAGTAGTTTGGCGTCACAGAGGAGCCCTTCAGGAAACAAGGCTTGCGGATTGTGGTTCAGGGAGGAAAAAAATATATACCTTTTTGTGGCAGGGGCTAACACCTGAGCAGCTTCGCCTATATGGAGTGGGTTTTACTGTGCAGAATAAGCTCATGCATTCTATAAACATATCAAATGATATACAAAAACGCATAATAACACTAACAATACATTCAGAAGCTGGGCTAATCAGCATTATCAGAGCCTATGCACCAACAATGGCAGCAACCACAGAATATAAAATAAATTGTAAGAGGTGTTCCAAGTCACCATGGACTCACTCCCCAAAGGAGAACAACTTTGCGTCCTGGGCGATCTGCTTGCTTGCGTTCACCCAATGATTAACGGAATGCTCATCTTCGTCATCCGCTCTTAAAAAGACGTTAAGTGCGCGGTTATGCATTGTGTTGTGATTTACAGCACAACTGTGATATTGTCGCCTTTCGGTCCAACATATCCGACTTCAGCACGACATTTTGAGTACCGTGTTTACGTCCCTTTTCGATCTCTGCGTAGACAGACTAGACATATTAGTCTGATAGTGGAGGTACCACTGAGAGGTGGAGCAGATTTTATTTTACCGATCCTGGCGCAAGCTATCAGCTGTGGGTCGCTTACAACTTCCAGCTCTGAAGGCGCCTTCCGCTGGTCGATTTAAAGACATGCATTGGATCTGATCATGGTTCATGGCCATCATGTCTAGGTCACCTTGGTATTGGCAAAATGAAGGATAATGGTCAGAAACATTAAAAATTGTGTTCCCTTAACAACCTATGGTCTACCAATACCCTTTTCAGCGTCAAGAACTGAGAAAAAGAAACATGGCGCAACCAAAGGTCCGGGCATTGACACCAGCTGGACTTTGTCCTAGTTCGCAGACAACACTTAAATAATGTTAGAGAAACTAGAGCATACCATAGCGCAGATTGTGACACAGACAACACTTAAATAATGTTAGAGAAACTAGAGCATACCATAGCGCAGATTGTGACACAGACAACACTTAAATAATGTTAGAGAAACTAGAGCATACCATAGCGCAGATTGTGACACAGACAACACTTAAATAATGTTAGAGAAACTAGAGCATACCATAGCGCAGATTGTGACACAGACAATACTTAAATAATGTTAGAGAAACTAGAGCATACCATAGCGCAGATTGTGACACAGACAACACTTAAATAATGTTAGAGAAACTAGAGCACACCATAGCGCAGATTGTGACACAGACAACACTTAAATAATGTTAGAGAAACTAGAGCATACCATAGCGCAGATTGTGACACAGACAACACTTAAATAATGTTAGAGAAACTAGAGCACACCATAGCGCAGATTGTGACACAGACAACACTTAAATAATGTTAGAGAAACTAGAGCATACCATAGCGCAGATTGTGACACAGACAACACTTAAATAATGTTAGAGAAACTAGAGCATACCATAGCGCAGACTGGGACACAGACAACACTTAAATAATGTTAGAGAACCAGAGCATACCATAGCGCAGACTATGGCACAGACAACACTTAAATAATGTTAGAGTAACCAGAGCATACCATAGCGCAGACTGTGACACAGACAACACTTAAAAAATCTTACAGTAACCAGAGCATACCATAGCGCAGACTGTGACACAGACAACACTTAAAAAATGTTAGAGAAACCAGAGCATACCATAGCGCAGATTGTGACACAGACAACACTTAAAAAATGTTAGAGAAACCAGAGCATACCATAGCGCAGACTGTGACACAGACAACACTTAAAAAATGTTAGAGAAACCAGAGCATACCATAGCGCAGATTGTGACACAGACCATGCACTTGTCATTATCAAAGTGATGGCAACCACCAAAAGTATTTACAAATCTAGAGAACCATCCAGGCCTAGGATCAGTATCGCTGCAACAAAATTATCTGTCAGCCAAGTCCTATTCAAGAATGCCTTCCAGAAATGCATGGAGAAAGCAGAAGACCTATACAATGTAGATGATTCATGGAACCAGCTAAAATCTCACAACGTTGACTGTGCAATAGATTGCTTTGGTAAAGAGCAACAGTCCACTAAGGATTGAGTTCACGAAACCTCGATGAAACTCATGCCACTTGTAGAGAAGAAGAAGAAAGCTTTCCTAGCCTTGAAGAACTACCCATGCCAGAACACAAAAGACAAATTCAAATAAGCAAAGAGCAGAAGTACAAAGGGAATCAAGGAGATGTGCGAATGAGTACTGGTCAGATCTTTGCTCCACGATCCAGAAAGCTGCTGAGCTGGGTGATTCACGAATATTGGGATTTCTCATGGCCCAAACACCTCAAAAATTGCTCCCTTAAAAGGTGCTAACGGTGAGTCTATCAGTGACAAAACTAAACAGCCTGAAAGATGGTTCGAATATTACTCAAGTCTATATTCTGTAGACAGATCAGCAAGACCACTCCTAGACCAGCAAGACCACTCCTAGACCAGCTAGTCCCAAAATACTCAGTGCTGACTGAACTGGACAATGAACCTACTGAGACAGAACTTCATGCTGTCATCCGCGACCTCTCTAGTGGAAAAGTTTCTGGTAACGACAACATCCCAGCCGAAATACTCAAGGAAAACCTTGAAACACTCCTGCCCCAACTCTACAAACACCTTGTCCAATTCTGGAGAAGTGGTGATATACCCCTAGATATGAAAAATGCCAAGATTGTAACGTTATATACAAATATGGGGAACAGGGACGATTGCAACAATTATAGTGGTAAAGAGGGAGGCCAAATCAAAAAGAGATTTAATTTCCAATAATCGGAAGAAACGATCAACATTTTTTGGCCATGTACACATCTGGTTTGTTCTGCGGATGGATCTGTCTGTCCAATGTTGGCAGATTCAGCCACAAGAGAAGCTGTTCAGCAAAGCAGCATTTATCATAAGATATTAATATATTTACCAAACTTCTGACTTATCATGATTTGGTGCTACTATCCGTCTTTCAAGACGCCAAATGCCATGCGCCCCTCCAAGATTACCTTAAGTAGGCTGTCGTATGACCCAAAATCTCATTTGTCTTATCTGAATTGTGTTTAGTAGTTCTATTTTCATTTTTAGTTCTTTTAAGACTTCACCATTTGTTTTCCTTTCCTTCTATCAAATTCATCATATTTTTCTATAAATCTACATTTCAAAGTCTTCAATTTTCTGTTCTGTTTTCTTGTCTAATGTCCATGTTTCTGCACCATACAGGAATGTTGAGAAGATATAACATTTTGCTATTCTTAGTTTTAGCCTTGGTGTTATTTGTTTTGATGTCAGTATATTTTTCATTACATTTTAATTACTTTTTACCATGTCTATTTTTTTGTTTATTTCGGTTTTACATTTTCCATCACTGGTTGTAGCATGTCCAAGGTAGTTGTAGTTCTGAACTGTCTCCAGGTCTATTCCTTCACTTTAGATATCCACCTGTAGATTTTGAGTATTTTCTTTGTTTATGATCATAGTTTTATCATTTTGATATTCATATCTAGTCCATATTTTTTGCTTGTCATGTTTATTTCATTAAATAAATGCTGTAGATACTTCGGATTTTCTGCTAGTAATAGAGTATCATCAGCATATCTTAGGTTATTTCGATCAATGTTTTAGCCTGGCATCTGTGAGATGTTTTTTTTTAAAGATTTACTCAGTGTATAGATTGAACAAGGTTGGTGAGGATGCCTCCCTGTCATACTCCTCTTTTTTTATCAGTGGGTGTAGAGTTCTCTTTGTTATATTAATCATCATTATATTAAGTTAACATCATAGGGCAATAAAATGAACACAATCAAATGTTCGTGTCTTGGAAAGATTTGATTAAATAAGATCTGGCATTCATTTCTAGGATGATATATTCCTGTTCCTTCGTAATAAAAAAAACACACACACACACACACATACAGAGAAAAGGAGAACGGACGAGATGGTGAAAGAGTGAGTGCGACAGATAAAGGTAGATAACACCAATAGATACATGGATAGACAATTTTACAGAGACCCTATAATATTTTGAATTCACAAGATAGAACATATGCTATACTTATTGTCACATTTATCAAAACAAAAATGAATTATGGATTTTAATTCGTTTGCTGTGATACCGAGGCCTTCCATAACCAATAACCAATAAAACAAAAATTCGTCACCGTTTCTATACTTTTATTAATGAATGAACAGTGACATTTGGACACCAACCAATTATTTTGAACATGTAAAAGTACGATCACAGTTTAAAACATTTAAGACGAAGGTGTGATTAGAACTTTGGGATGGACTCGCTTCCATTAAAAAAAAAGCACTGTCATGTTTTGTGTAATATTCAAGAGTTATTTCCCTTTCCAAGTTATTGAAGCTCCTTCCACGTCTCAGTCAAAGAAAATCTTTCTGAATTGTAGATCACATTTTAGAGTTGATAGATTCCATCAAGCATTTATAGTTGATAGACTCCATCAGACATTTTAGAGTAGATAGACTCCATCAAACATTTAGAGTTGATAGACTCCATCACACATTTTAGAGTTGATAGATTCCATCAAGCATTTATAGTTGATAGACTCCGTCAGACATTTTAGAGTAGATAGACTCCATCAAACATTTAGAGTTGATAGACTCCATCACACATTTTAGAGTTGATAAACTCCATCAAGCATTTAGAGTTGATAGACTCCATCAGACATTTTAGAGTTGATAGACTCCATCAAGCATTTAGAGTTGATAGACACCATCAGACATTTAGAGTTGATAGACTCCATCAGACATTTTAGAGTAGATAAACTCCATCAAACATTTAGAGTTGATAGACTCCATCACACATTTTAGAGTTGATAAACTCCATCAAGCATTTAGAGTTGATAGACTCCATCAGACATTTTAGAGTTGATAGACTCCATCAAGCATTTAGAGTTGATGGACACCATCAGACATTTAGAGTTGATAGACTCCATCAGACATTTTAGAGGTGATAGACTCAATCAGACATTTTAGAGGTGATAGACTCCATCAAGCATTTATAGTTGATAGACTCCATCAGACATTTAGAGTTGAGATGGTACCATCAGACATTTTATAGTTGATAGACTCCATCAGACATTTTAGAGGTGATAGACTCCATCAAGCATTTATAGCTGATAGACTCCATCAGACATTTAGAGTTGATAGACTCCATCAGACATTTAGAGTTGAGATGCTACCATCAGACATTTTATAGTTGATAGACTCCATCAGACATTTAGAGTTGAGATGGTACCATCAGACATTTTATAGTTGATAGACTCCATCAGACATTTTAGAGTTGATAGACTCCATCAGACATTTTAGAGGTGATAGACTCCAACAAGCATTTATAGTTGATAGACTCCATCAGATATTTAGAGTTGATATACTCCATCAGACATTTAGAGTTGAGATGGTACCATCAGACATTTTATAGTTGATAGACTCCATCAGACATTTTAGAGTTGATAGACTCCATCAAGCATTTAGAGTTGATAGACTCCATCAGACATTTAGAGTTGATAGACTCCATCAAGCATTTATAGTTGATAGACTCCAACAGACATTTAGATTTGATAGACTCCATTAGACATTTAGAGTTAATGGACTCCATCAGACATTTAGAGTTGATATACTCCATCAGACATTTAGAGTTGATAGACTCCATCAGACATTTAGAGTTGATAGACTCCATCAGACATTTAGAGTTGATAAACTCCATCAGACATTTAGAGTTGATAGACTCCATCAGACATTTAGAGTTGATAGACTCCATCAGACAATTTAGAGTTGATAGACTCCATCAGACATTTAGAGTTGATAGACTCCATCAGACATTTAGAGTTGATAGACTCCATCAGACATTTAGAGTTGATAGACTCATCAGACATTTAGAGTTGATAGACTCCATCAGACATTTATAGTTGATAGACTCCATCAGACATTTAGAGTTGATAGACTCCATCAGACATATAGAGTTGAGATGGTACCATCAGACATTTAGAGTTGAGGGACTAGTACCATCAGACATTTTAGAGTTGATAGACTCCATCAGACATTTAGAGTTGAGGGACTAGTACCATCAGACATTTTAGAGTTGGTGGACTCCATCAGACATTTAGAGTTGATGGACTAGTACCATCAGACATTTTAGAGTTGAGGAACTAGTACAATCATACATTTTAGAGTTGAGGGACAAGTACCATCAGACATTTAGAGTTAAGGGACTAGTACCATCAGACATTTTAGAGTTGAGGGACTAGTACCATCAGACATTTTAGAGTTGAGGGACTAGTACCATCAGACATTTTAGAGTTGAGGGACTAGTACCATCAGACATTTAGAGTTGAGGGACTAGTACCATCAGACATTTTAGAGTTGAGGGACTAGTACCATCAGACATTTAGAGTTGAGGGACTAGTAACATCAGACATTTTGGAGTTTATAGACTCCATCAGACATTTAGAGTTGAGGGGCTAGTACCATCATACATTTTAGAGTTGAGGGACTAGTACCATCAGACATTTTAGAGTTGAGGGACTAGTACCATCAGACATTTTAGAGTTGAGGGACTAGTACCATCAGCCATTTTAGAGTTGAGGGACTAGTACCAACAGACATTTTAGAGTTGAGGGACTAGTACCATCATACATTTTTGAGTTGAGGGGCTAGTAGCATCAAACATTTAGAGTTGAGGGCTAGTACCATCAGGCATTTTTGGGTTGAGGGAATAGTACCATCAGACATTTAGAGTTGAGGGACTAGTACCATCAGACATTTTAGAACTGAGGGACTAGCACCATCAAACATTTAGAGTTGAGTGACTAGTATCATCAGACTTTTTCCAGTTGAGGGACAAGTAGCATCAAACATTTAGAGTTGAGGGACTAGTGCCATCAAACATTTAGAGTTGAGGGACTAGTAATATCAAACATATATGGTTGAGGGACTAGTACCATCAGACATTTTAGAGTTAAGGGACTAGTATCATCAAACATTTATAGGTAAGGGACTAATAACATCAAATATTTTAAAGTTGAGGGACTAGTGCCATCAAACATTTAGAGTTGAGGGACTAGTACCATTAGTCATTTAGTTTTGAGGGACTAGTACCATCAAACATTTAGAGTAGAGGGACTAGTACCATCAGTCATTTAGAGTTGAGGGACTAGTACCATTAGTTATTTAGAGTTGAGGGAAAAGTACCATCAAACATTTAGGGTTGAGAGACTAGTAACATCAAAGATTTAAAGTTGAGGGACTAGTACCATCAGTCATTTAGAGTTAAGGGACTAGTACCATTAGTTTTTTAGAGTTGAGGGACTATACCATCAGTCATTTAGAGTTGAGGGACTAGTGCCATCAGTCATTTAGAGTTGAAGGACTAGTGCCATAAGTCATTTAGATTGAGGGACTAATACTATCAAACATTTAGATTGAGGGTCTAGTACCATCACACATTTAGAGTTGAGGGACTAGTACCATCAATCATTTAGATTTGAGGGGCTAGTACCATCAGTCATTTAGAGCTGAGGGACTAGTACCATCAGTCATTTAGAGTTGAGTGACTAGTGCCATCAAACATTTAAAGTTGAGGGACTAGTGCCATCAAACATTTAAAGTTGATGGACTAGTGCCATCAAACATTTAGAGTTGAGGGACTAGTGCCATCAGTCATTTAGAGTTGAGGGACTAGTGCCATCAAACATTTAAAGTTGATGGACTAGTGCCATCAAACATTTAGAGTTGAGGGACTAGTGCCATCAAACATTTAAAGTTGATGGACTAGTGCCATCAAACATTTAGAGTTGAGGGACTAGTGCCATCAAACATTTAAAGTTGATGGACTAGTGCCATCAAACATTTAGAGTTGAGGGACTAGTGCCATCGGTCATTTAGAGTTGAGGGACTAGTGCCATCATACATTTAGAGTTGAGGGACTAGTGCCATCGGTCATTTAGAGTTGAGGGACTAGTAACATCAGTCATTTAGAGTTGAGGGACTAGTACCATCAGTCATTTAGAGTTGAGGGACTAGTGCCATCAGTCATTTAGAGTTGAGAGACTAGTACCATCAGTCATTTAGAGTTGAGGGACTAGTGCCATCAGTCATTTAGAGTTGAGGGACTAGTACCATCAGTCATTTTAGAGTTGAGGGACTAGTACCATCAGTCATTTAGAGTTGAGGGACTAGTACCATCAGTCATTTAGAGTTGAGGGACTAGTGCCATCAGTCATTTAGAGTTGAGGGACTAGTACCATCAGTCATTTAGAGTTGAGGGACTAGTGCCATCAGTCATTTAGAGTTGAGGGACTAGTACCATCAGTCATTTAGAGTTGAGGGACTAGTGCCATCAGTCATTTAGAGTTGAGGGACTAGTACCATCAGTCATTTTAGAGTTGAGGGACTAGTACCATCAGTCATTTAGAGTTGAGGGACTAGAGCCATCAGTCATTTAGAGTTGAGGGACTAGTACCATCAGTCATTTGACTCAGAAAACTGTAATATTTCGCCATGCTTCGGCTCCAGTGATTATTGATTTGTATTTCCCTAGACAGTGGTGTCCATCTTTACACGTCATCCCGAGAAGACTGTTCCAACTTTCAATTGTCCAATGAACGAAACATTTCAATAAACTTCATCAGCAAATGCATTTACCGATCAAAGTAGAACTATTAAATGCCCTAAATAATGCATCAACATATGAACATAATAAATAAAATATGTCATATAAAAGTTAGAAAATAAAGGTTCCTGCTCCATAAACACAACAAAACTGTACTTCTGAAGTTCTTTATTTTGTCTCTTAGCAACAGAGTAATGACGAATGTACTTTTCCTGGAAGCAAACACTTTGTCAGTGGTAGAAAGGGTTGGGGAAATAGTCGAGCACGGAAAGACTTTTATCTCATGTTGCTCCATGTGGACGAACTTTGTCTTCCTGCGGTGTCATGTTTGGCCCGTTTGTTTGAGGATTGGTTCTGCGAGTGGTGTGATGTTGTCTTCTGTGTATACAATACCCGTTAGGTAGCCATTGATGATGGTTAGTTCTGAGTGCATGAGAAACTCCGTTGCAAATATTACTCTCCCTGCTTTCATCCCCGTATTGGCAGTCTTGATTGCATGGATAACATGTTATGAAGATGTGTTTGTTGTATGAAACGATATTTAGCAGGGGTGGTAACTCGTGGTTGATCACTTCTGTGGCGACCAGTTTGGTGAAAACGAGCTTGAATGAGTGACATGACGTTCATCAAGTTGTATTCCATACCGTCCGAGAAATCACGCACATTAACCTATATATTGTTGGACAATAACTTTGTTCTCCTCGTGAGTTTATACAAACAATGTTGAGATACAAGCACACAGGAACAGCTAGATAATGTATGATTAGACAATACAGATTGACAGAGCTCCTGCAGCGGTATGAGTTAACAATAACGACGACATACTCACTATTCCTTTCATCGCCACATTCAGCTCGCTCACATAAGGAGCGATTATGTTTCTCTCTTTTATCTAAGTTTCATTAAGGAAGTTGAGGCACAAATCTATAACAGAGGAACAAACAATGTATACACACTTGAATAGTGGTTATATACCCTGTATTAAAGTGCTATTATTGGGAGGGGTGTGTATATATCCATTATTGACGTGTGTATACCCTTTTTTGGTTCCATATATATATATATATATATATATATATATACTCTATATTTGTACAGATTACGCCTATATATATAATGAACGAGACAGAGACAGACAGAGAGAGAGAGAGAGAGAGAGAGAGAGTGAGAAAAGTAAAACAATTAAAGTAAACATCATATATAAGTTGTGATATTTCCAGATTCTCACTCAGTTACTAACTGCTATGTCTATAAGTTATTTCCTATAAAGTTTAACTCGCTGACACCAACAAACATGTCCATAATCTAGCAGTTATTGAACTACTATGTCTATAAATTACTCTCTTAGTTTTAAGAAATCGACAATACATTTTCGCCTCAAACTTCTTTATTTTGTTTCGCGGCTTTCGGTTGGTGCGGCGGCCAAGATGGCTACTTAGTCGAATCATGTTCAAGGCTAGTGACTATTTTGCTTTGATGTTGTTCCAAGTGATTCCTTCTGGGTTTGAATTCTCTCTTGTGGAGACAACGGTAGTCCGGTCACATTCACCTGACCTGAAGTCAACTTGATTTATCACCCGCGCGCTGAGATAGTGCTGCAGGCACTGGAATGTAGTGAACTGTACCACATCCCATCTTTACCCTGGGACGGGATGTATGATATGAGTTCGACTGCAAATGTGTCACCAGATGACTGCGCTCGGATTGGATGTTTCACCGAAGTGGGAGTTCGTTGACTTCATTTGTTGGGATAGCGATTCTTGGTGCATGCGCGCTGATCATGATGTCTGTACCGGAATTGGCGCGAGACGCGTGAAGATTGTGACGGCCGTTACGGTGACCCGGAAGTGTCAATTGTTAATTTCCAGCTAATTATATTGTTGATGCAGCACTCTTAAAAGCACGATATTAACATAAAAGGCGCTATTTTTACAGTACGCAACACGTTAGATAGAACGGTTTGAACGGTCAGGATGACCACTGTTAGTTGCTGGAACAGGGGCTGAGCAAATATGGCAGTGCCCCGCCAGCAGAGAAGCCATTCCGTTCTAAAATCTAAAACTATTCTCTCACACACCGATTCCATCGTAGACTATTTTTGTCTACTGTAGATGAGCAAACATTAGGTCGGTTTCCTATTCCATTATTTTCTCATTCTGCAAGTGAATCCACACCTATGAGACAACTACAGTTTTAATAATCTGAGTCAGGACTTTAACTTGAACTCCAAGGTTAATGACCTCACTTACAAACGTAACCATCCAATGTCATACAAAAGAAACATAAAGTGAACATATTAAGTTATATAAAAACAAATTAATACATTCATGACACATCACTAAGGTATTCATTTAAATTCCAATATTTTTTTGCGTAGTAAAAAAATGGCTATCATTGGCACTTATAAGAAAAATACGATAAAAGGGAAATAACATCAATATTAACATCTTATTCTTCTTAATCCTCTGAACTCCGCTCGGAGCATAGGGCCCTCACAAGAGATCTCCACACAATCCCGTCTAGAGCAAGCATGGACAACTCCCGACAGGACCTCCCCGACTTTGTCATATCACCATGTCGTTTGTTGCCATGTCCCTATAGTCTGCCACTTCTTCCTATGCCATATAGTGTCCATGTTAATGCTAGGTGCAAATGCTTGCATTATTCCATTCTTCTAACGTGTCCTAGCCATTTCCAACGTTTTCTTTTCACTTCTTGATTGATGTTGTTAATGTGCCTGACCTTCTGGCAACTTCTTTGTTCGTTATGTGTTGATTCCCACAGATATTTAGAATTTTCTTAAGACAATATAGTACATCCGTCAGTCATAGTTGACTATGGATTTTTTTAGCGCCCCTAGAAATATTATTTTTTCTTTTCTTTCGCCATGTATTTTCTTTTTCAATGAATCTCCTGCTTCTTGCTTGAGTTGGAGCTTTAGAGTGTGTTTCCAGAGATTGCGGTCTGCAGCTATGTCTTCCCATGCTGCAGGGTTTATGTTCAGATTCTTCACGTCACGTTTAAACACGTCTACAAATCGAAGTGTTGGGCGCCAATAGTCTTTTTGCCATCCACCAGTTTTCCGTAGAGTATATCTTTTGGTATACGGCCATGTTTCATACGGTGTACATGGCCAAGCCAGCGTAACCTATGTTGTTTGAGCAGCGTGTGGATGTTCGGAAGGCCCGTGCGAGTCATGACCTACACGTTTGTCACTTTATCCTTCCAGGTGATACCAAGAATACGGCGCAGACATCGCATATGGAATGTCTTTAGCCTTTTGCATAGGTTGTCCAAGATTCGCTGCCATACAGGAAGATACTAATGATGCAGGCATTGTAAACTGCGGCTTTTGTTTTAATTGTCAGTTTGCTGTTTTGCCACACACGCCTAGAAAGACGGGCGAAGGTGGTAGCAGCTTTACCAATGCGGGTGTCAATTTCTGTATCTAAAGATAGTCTGTCGCTGATGATTGACCCCAGGTAGCTATACTGCTGCATGACATCGAGTGTACAGTTGTCGATAGAAATTGCAGGTGTCGCACCGACGTCCTGATCGAGTGTATTAGTTTTCTACAAACTTAGTGTTAGACCGAAGTCTCTCCGTGGCATTTGAAAAGCGATGTACCATGCTCTGGAGTTCTTCTTGACTTTGCTTGACAAGTGCAGCATCATCAACAAACAACAGGTCTCTATAGAGATATGTCTGACCTTAGACCTTGTCTTTAGTCTTGGGAGATTGAACAACCGACCATCACATCTAGTATACAGATAGACTCTTTCATTTGTATTTGAGAATTCATATTTTAATAGAACAGCGAAGAAGATTCCAAACATATTTGAAGCAAGAACGCTTCCCTACTTGACACCGCTGCGTATGTTGAAGGGTTGTGATGTGCTGCCGTCACAGCTTCTTAAGACAACGACATTCAAATCCTCTTAGTTGACATTCTATCTTATAGTTCGTTCCCCACGTTTCTCCTATGTTTGAGTTTAAATCGCAAATTTGACTTGTCAATTCTAAGCTTGGTGCAAAGATGGAGACTGGTAAAACGTCAAATGTTTCTACGTTTATTGAATGGGCGGATGACATGCCGTTTATTGTATACATCTTTTTCTCGCTGTCGTTATTTAATAAAATATAGATTTCCATGTATTTAAAGTGATCCACTTCCTTTAGCCCCATTCTTCTGCATGTAACTTTCTTTCTTTGTACGTCTGGCATTTATCCTCATATTTTTAGTTTTCTCTGCATTTATTTTTAGTTCTACTGTGTTGATGTCAGGTCGGGTAATTTTACCTGATACTGTATGCAGTAAACATTACAACCTGTGGCTGCACTGCTGCCTTGTAGGTAAGCTCAGGAGAGCAAAAGGCGGGTATCCAGAAGTAAAACAACCCCACTTCCTTGTGGGTGAGACATTTTAGTCAAAGGCTAGCGGAGCCAACCGTAAACAAACCGACTGAAGACAACAGAAAACCACCGTCGTAACTTCTTTGTACAATCATGAATCACCACAACAATATAAAACACGACAAGAACGTTAAGGGGGATTCTAATGGAAAACCCTCGTTCGGTAGGGGACATCATGTGCTACAGGTGATACCCGATCGTCATCAAGCTACTGTAAGCAAAATAAAGATAAAACAAACTCTAAAGATAAGTACTTGGAATGTGAGAACACTCATGCAGAAGGGTAAATTAGAAAACGTCATACAAGAAATGAAAAGAATGGGTTTACAATTACTGGGACTTTGCGAAATGAGATACACCGGATCATGGGAGATGTATTCTGATAAACATAAGATAATCTATTCTGGAGGTACTGAACACCAAAGAGGAGAAAGGTATCATCTTCGATGCAGACAGAGCAAGAACAGTGAAAGGCTTTTACCAAATATTTGACAGAGTCCTTTTAGTGAAATTGAATGGAAAGCCAATAGACATAAATCTTATACAAGTTTATACACCAACAGCAGACAGTCTAGAGGAAACAATTGACAAACTTTACAACGAGTTAAATGAGGCACTTAGCAAAATTAGCCAGTTGTGGTTTTGTTGGAGGTAAAGGAACGAGCAATGCCATATATATCATAAGTTCTTTAGTAGAAAGCGCCATAGAGGTGAAAACAAATCAATACCTATGTTTCATAGATTATACCAAAGCATTTGACAAAGTAAAGCATCAAGAAATAATCAAAATTTTAGAAAGCATAAACGTAGACAGCAAAGATCTAAGAATAATAAAGAACATGTACTGGCAACAAACAGCGGCCATAAGAACTGGAAACCAATTGGGAATATTTCAACAAGTAAAACAGGGGGTTTATAATATATCAACATAATATGTTATATATATAACAACAAATAAAATAAGGTTGTTCGCTGTCACCAGATTTGTTTAATATTTATAGTGAGATTAGTTTAAGATCCATAAGGGGGATGCCTGGAATAACAATTGGAGGTCATATTATAAATACTCTAAGGTATGCTGGTGATACAGTCTTAATCGCTAAAAGTAAAAATGAGTTACAAGAAATGTTAGACATTATAGTGAAAGAAAGCAAAAATAAAGGCTCAGACTTAATAGCAAAAGGACAGAAGTAATGGTAACAACAGAGAAAAAGACATCACCTCACTGCAAAAAAAAGAGAAGTGGAACAATATTAAAACAGGTAAATGAATTTAAATATTTGGGAACTTTGTTAACCTCAGATGGAGGATTATTATGGTGCCCATCCTCAAGCGTGGAAAACACCCACTAGATCCAAATAGCTATAGACCAATTAGCCTACTGGGCTGCCTGAGTAAACTCATGGAAAAGCTGGTTAACAGAAGACTTATGTGGCATTTGGAGACAAAACAACAAATCGTACCACAACAAAGTGGCTTCCGTCAGCACAGATCAACTGAAGACCTGGTCACCTACATCGCAAAGGAAATAGAGGATGCACTACAAGAATAGAAACACACACTGGCAGTGGGGATCGACATGGAGAAGTCTTTTGATAGGGTATGGCGAGAGGGTTTAAAGAACAAGCTTTTTAGACTTGGCATCCAGGGTCGTTTATTCAATTGGGTCACTCAATACCTTCAGGATAGAACGGCCAGAGTACAAGTACAAGGTCAACTAAGTAAGAAGGTCACAATAGAACAAGGTGTCCCACAAGGCGGAGTCTTGTCCCCAACACTCTTTTTACTTTTAATAAATGACAACGTAATGAACATTCCACCCCGAATACACTCAGCAATATACGCAGAAGATCTGACGTTATGGGCTCGCGAGGAAAGTATGTCAGTGGCTGGTTCCTGGATACAAGATGCCATAGGCGAACTTGAAAAATGGACGAACACCTAGTTCTTATCAATTAACGAAAAAAACAAACAACATATACAATTTTCAGCCTATCAAGAAACACATTCTCTGCAAACCTGAAGATAAAAGACCATACACTCCCTATTGACCAAAACCCAACATATCTTGGCGTCACCATGAATCGCAGAATGACTTGGAAAAATCAGATGGACAGAGCAAGAAAAAAAAAACAAGAAAACGAACTAATATTATGAAGAAATTGACAGGAACTGACTGTGGAGCAGATAGCAATATCTTGAAAATACTACACGTAGGAAGGGTCAGACCAGTTCTAGAGTAGGAGTCACAGCCTGAGCTATGGCTTCCAAATCACACCTTAGCAAAATTAACAGAACACAGAACCAAGCTGCCCGTATCATCACTGGTGCTATGAAATCTACACCTATCAAGATTCTAGAAACAGTAACAGGTTTACAACCCTTAGATGACAGACGGGTCACTAAAGTATAGCAACAAGCGGAGGAATATAGAAGGCTCCTTAGCCACTCCATGCATCAAAGAATTACTGGTTTAGGAATTGTACGACTAAAGAGGAGTGACTTCGCTGCAATTACCAATGAACTAACTACTGGAGACCCAGTACTTTCCCAACAATACCGAAACCCTTGTTTCTCCTCACGGGAAACATAAAACACCAGAACTTAAGGAAAATATAACTGGAATCATGAAAAAAGGCACCCAATCAGACACGAAAGAAAACACGTAGCAGAAAAAAACATACACGATACCTACCCATAGGACTCTTGATCCCACATATACACAGATGGCTCTGCTACAAATTTCACCAGAAATGGAGGGGGAGGTGTGTTCTTGACGCTGAATAACCAGGACGAGATCACTAAGTCAATAGCTACTGGAAAATTTTCAAACAACTTCAAAGCAGAAACTGAGGCCCTAAGAGATGCTGCAACACTGGCTGCTTAACTAAAAAATAACATGCACAATAAATTGGTGATTCTGATTGATGCTCTGTCAGTACTATCAGCTCTAAAAAGTCCCAATGAACTAGATGACTTGAGAACAACCCTGGACCAACTATGCACTAACTTCCAGAGAGTAATCAGTCAGTGGATACCATCACACTGTAATATACACGGGAACGAACGCGCAGACAAATTAGCTAAAGAGAGAGGGGATTACCACAAGAGAACCATCCGCTCAGTTATGATGAAGCCAAATCCATCCTCAAAGATCAGTTCCATGAAAAATGGAAACGAGAACACCCAAAGCATAACGAGAGGGACGGATACCACCAACTATCAAGTAGGGATCAAGTCATCCTACTTCGCCTACGCACTGGCCACAATAGAATGAGAAATCACATGTTCACCAAATTCAAAATAGGTACAACCAGCCTATGTCACTGTACACTGGACAATATGACTACAAAACATGTTCTACAGGATTGCCCGCAGTACAAAGGCCTGAGAAGAGCAATGTGGTCCACACCCACCTCCCTGGAAGAAAAACTATATGGGGCAATCGAATCACTTAAACAAACAGCTGACTTCATGAGAGAGTCTGGAATCCTACTCTGATTGAGTCTTGGTCGCAGAGAGAGAGAGAGAGAGAGAGAGAAAGAGAGAGAGAGAGAGAGAGAGAGAGAGAGAGAGAGAGAGAGATGGAAGATGTACAAAAGAGGTGAGACGCAGAATGGCTCAGGCAAAAGCAGCTCTCCAAAAAATGAGGAACATACTATGCAATCCATTTTTGACAATAGAAACAAGAAAAAGAGTTCTTAAATGTTATGTAGAGCCAATCTTAACATATGGATGTGAATCATGGACAATAAGACAACAGACAAGAAAATCACTGGAGTCTGTAGAAATGTGGTTTTACAGAAGAATGTTGAGAATACCATGGACAGCTAAGAAGAGTAGTGAAAATGTTCTGAAAGAGGCCAAAGCAAAAAGAGAGCTAATTTCCAATATTAGGAAGAAACAATCATCATTTTTTGGCCATGCAATGAGAAGAGTGCAACTGTAATATATTGTAACAATTTGAAAAATTGCGGGACGAAGAGATAGAGGGAAGCAAAGAGAAAAAATACCAGACAGCTTAAGAGAATGGCTTGGCAGAAGGTCAACAACAGAAATTATAAATAACTATCGAGATCGAAAGTTATGGAGAGACATGATCACCTACGCCAGCAGGCCCGGTACTTGGTGATGATGATGATGTGTTAGAAAACTGATCTACTCTATTTTCTCTTGTATATCTTGGTAACATTGGATAAGCAATCCAACATCATCTGCTCAGTATGTTCAGGACGTCAGGTGAGACCCCATATAATTCCTCTTGGTCTGTCGCCAACTCGCACGATCCAGTCCATAGCCACAAGGAAAATGAATGGTTGAAAAATACACCCTTGTCTAACTTCCCTTATGACTCTGAATCTGTCTGCTGTGCTTCATGTCTTACACAGCAATTCTTGCCGTCCTACATGTTCTTTAAAATATTGACGACTTTATCAGGGAAGCCGTATGCATATCAGATGTTCCAAAGTGATGGATGATGAATGATATCAGATGCCTTCTCAAAGTACAAAAAGTGTATATATAAGGATGAGTTCCATTTTTAAAACAAGTAACATATTAAAATAAATTCATTCCAAATATTGACCTTGTTTGTATTGATAAAAGATTGAAGTTGTTTGTTTCGTTCCTGCTGGACAAAATCTAAACCGCTCACATTTAGCCATTAGGGCAGGGATAGTGTACAGGAGAGGGTTTGCTGCAGAATTGATGGGAAGAACGATAACTGTTGTCCAGGCGTAAGCGTCATTGCTGATCACATGACCGCCATGAGATAATAATCCCATAACCCCTATTGGAAACCAACAGAAAAAGTTTGACAGAGCTACCAGAAATAACTGTCTAGCCACTGTTAAATCTTCTACTCGTCTGGACGCTACATGAGTCATTCTGTTCTCAGACATTGCTTGAAATATGGCTCTTTGACCGTAAACAATGAGGAGGACCAGACATAAATTAACAACGATAAACACGGCAAACGAGAACTCCCAACCATTGAATCGTTCAGTTGTCAAAGGTAAGCCAAGACACATTGCGTTAGAAGAATATATTTCAAACCTGAACACAATGGGAGTCAGTGCAAGAAGGAAACCAATGATCCAAGACAAAGTCATAACGATAATTTTACTCATTTTGGAAAACTTGACTTGACCAAAGGGAAACTTCATTATCAAATACCTGTCCACAGTGATAAGGAAAACAAAAAATGTTGACGTTTCACTAGAGAGTGTAGCCATGAAGCCAGCAAGTTTACATACACCACTTTCTCTCCAGCTCTTGTCATACAAAACATAAACGTCACGATAGTAATAATCCGCTCCAGCAATAATGAACAGATAGACTCCCATAATAAAGTCAGATATACCCAAGTTTGTCACAAACAGACCATAACCTGTTCTGAGAACTGACCTGTCCCAGATTACACGATAACCAATAACCGTCATGTTCCCAAGAACAGCAAGAACCGCGACCACCCAGAGAAGAACACGCTGAACATTGACACTTATTAGATCAAAACAAGAAGAAATTGCGTCAACAGGGGCATGGCAAGTGTGGTATGGGATCTGTTTACCTCTGATTTGAGGACAGCACAGCTCAAAACTGTAAGCGTACAGATCGTGACTGATAGTGAGACCGCTAAAGTAATCTTCATAGAAGTCCTTTACGGACAGTCCTCGTAAATCTAGTGTCTGATAAATGACGGTATGTGAAAATGTGCTATTGTAAATGTTGCTGATTTTTGTAAAGCTCAAATTTAAATGTTTCAAGCCAGGAAACATTACAATAAATGAGTTATCGAGGAGTGACAGACTCGTGTGAGAGAGGTCGAGTGTTTCTAGAAAAACTAAATTAACGATTTTTATTTCCACAAACTCCTTATTGTAGGACAGATTCAAGAGACGGACATTATCCAGCGGAGAATCGTATATTTCATAACCATCCAGGGAGTGTAGCCTATTATAGCTCATGTCCAGTATCTGCAGTATAGGTGGTAAGTTCGATGAATAAATTTGTTCACTTGTGAGACCACAATGAGACAATTTAATGATTGCTAAGTTGGTATTGTCATACAAAATTGCCCTACTAACTTTAACTTTGGATAAGTCCAAGTATCGAGTTCGCTTATCAAAATCAAAATAATAAAATTCAACTGGTTGAGAGCTATTGAAAGTTGACACAGTTACTGTCCCCGATTTACAACGGAAACCTTCAATACATGTCACGTGACAATCTGCCTCGTCGTCTTGATGTGGACAATCAGGATGTCCGTCACAAACTAGGTCAGGATGGAGGCACATTTTACTATTCCAACAGGCAAAGTTTCTTGAACACGAGCTAAGAGTGTAATTATTCTCGTCCTCGTTTGTAGGACAATCTATTGTTCCATCAAGGATATAATGTTGAGTGATACAATAAGTGTTCGGACATTTAGCGTATCCCTCTGGGCACTCAAAGTCAGTACAATTATCAAGATGGGACATATCTCTACAACCAATCAAACCCCCGTACAGATCCTTCAAATAGACGCACCTGGGAGCCCACAAACGATGACCCAGTTTATTGTGGCAAGTGTTTGTAGTTTCCAGTTTCCCTATAGTCTCGTCTAATGATGCCCACTTACAGTTTATTGTGTGATCATTAAGTTGGGTGAAGAGTACACACCAATTCATGCAATAAACGGCACAACTCGCCCTCCTTTTTTGGGAATTCACTACATCCTCACTTTCATCATTGACTTCTGTCCATAAATTGTTGTCACATACGTTGCAGTCAACCTCCCCGTCACCAACCCACCGCACAGGCAAGAACCAACCGTCACAGCAGTAAACGCCGATGCTGAGACCTATAGTATCTTCAATTCTAACTACACCCTGTGTTTTATGAAAACAAAACAGTTCATCCCATCTGTTGCTGCAGTGATCTTCAAAGTCACAGACATAAACGTAGGAAATGTATCGAGGGTCTGGGGCTTTCTCCCCGCAGTCAAAGAGGGGAAACAATTCTTCCTCTGACTTTCTCACGATGGCTAAAAAGTCTTTGTTGCCAATGTTGGCCGAGGCAGACACGATGTTATCCCTAAATATAATAAAATCTCCTTTAGTTAGAGCTTGACTGAAACTTTCGTTTGTTGCTGGTTTTATTTTTATCGTGTTTCTGTCCTCAGTTCTACGTGGAAGAGTAGCCTCACAAAGAGTTAATGAACTTATTTTGTACCGGCACTTCACATCAGCCCAACCATCAACAACACGATTGTCGTTACTGGAATTGTTATTGACGTCATTACTGAAATTGTTGTAAGTAAACAGCCACACCCCACATCCATTGCTATATCCACCAGACGGTTTCCCAGGCAACCAATGGTTAACAACCAATGGAATGGTTACTTTATTTTCATCGAATGACCAATGAAAACGGTTAGCGAGTTTTATTGTGACTCTTTTGAGCCCAATATAAAATTGAGCAGATAATTGAGATGATTCTTTAGATTGTAATTTGAGATACTTTCGGTCTTTAAGATAATCTGATATTTTTGTCTGTAAAAATTGCAACTCTTCTTTAGTCTCTATTGTGGTTAAAGAACTTTTAAGAAAGTTACACTCGCTCATGGCATCGTGCCAGTTCATTGCAGATTTAGAATCCAACAAGAAATAGCAGGACATGTGATGTGTTTGTTCGTTACTCACAAACGGGAACCATCCTTCGTCACACTGGTTACAAATTGTCATCATAAGAATATGGTTCAATGAAGTTGTGTTGTAGTATCCAACAAGTAGTGTATCTCTCAGATAGGCTACGTTCCTTACATACCTGACACCAAAGACCACAAGAAATACCTTGATGTCTGTATCTTGTTGTTGTTGTTCTAAAATGTGGGGTATGCTTCTAGTCTCCTCAAATGACAAACCTTCACCATAGAGAAATATAACAACAGCGTGCGTCACGTTTTCTCTGACTCCGCCCATCTCAGCAAACAAACGTTGAACAAATTGTATTTTTAGTTTAATGTCATTATTTCGACTGTAATAAAAATATTTTTTATGTTGGTTTACTTTATGTATTATCCCTTTCCTGATATCATCCAGTTCGATCTTAGCAATTTGTAAATATTTATCTAAGTCATTAAACTGCCAAGAACTGACGTTTACTGAAGGATTGTTGCCAGAGAACGAATCATAGACATCAGCCAAGTGTACTCTGGACATTTTCTCACCAGAACCTAACATGTCGCTAGCAAAATTAAAGGCCAATTTCTTTTGATAAAAACGATCGTTGACATCGCTGTTGTCGAAATATAGGAAGAGAAAATCCAACTCGCCTGTAGAACATCCTTGCAGAGGAAAATCTCCTGACTCACTTCTTGATGTCCCTGCAATAAAAAAAGTTGATGTAGGTAGAGTTGGTGTTCTTTAAGTACAGAGTTGTGTGTTACACATACAAATGTACTTGTATGTTATGTTGTTGTCTGTGTTAGTACGACATGTGATGGAAGAAAATAGAGATGTCTCAAGTTTTCTAGACTTTATAATGTCCCTATTTGCTTGGTCAGGTCAACGAGACACTTTAGCTACAAAATAACCATATCTGCTAGAACTTCCACAGTTGTGCACGCAAACGATCTCAATAACCCCTGCCACTTTCGCTGCTGGTACATTATTAAGTTATTTTTGTTTAAAAATCAATCTCTGAATGTGTTTGAACATATTTAGAGAACAAAAATCGTCATGCTTTATCTTTATAGCAGCAAATACCTCCAGCGTGTTTATTCTGACACTTTTCTTGTAGCTAATCATTAAACGATTTTGTCTCATCTTTAACGTTATAATTGCAGTACTTTTCTTGTAGCTAATCATTAAACGATTTTGACTCATCTTTAACGTTATAATTGCAGTAATTTTCTTGTAGCTAATCATTAAACGATTTTGACTCATCTTTAACGTTATAATTGCAGTACTTTTCTTGCAGCTAACCATTAAACGATTTTGACTCATCTTTAACGTTATAATTGCAGTACTTTTCTTGTAGCTAATCATTAAACGATTTTGACTCATCTTTAACGTTATAATTGCAGTACTTTTCTTGTTCTAGTAGCTAATTATTAAAAATATAATAAATATCATTGTCATCATCAAATACCAGGCCTGCTGGCGTAGGTGCTCCACAAGTTTCGATCTCGACAGTTATTTATCATTTCAGTTGTTGACCTTATGCCAAGCCATTATCTTAAGCTGTCTAGTATATTTTCTTTTTGCTTTCCTCGATCTCTTCGTTACACAATTTTTGAAGTTGTTACAATATATTCCAGCTGTTCCCTTCTCATTTCAAAATAAGATGAATGTTTGTTCCTAATATTGAAAATAAGCTCTCTTTTTGCATTGGCCTCTTTCAGAAGTTTTTCATTACTCTTCTTAGCTGTCCATGGTATTCTCAACATTCTTCTGTTAAACCACATTTCTACAACCTGCAGTGATTTTCTTGTCTGTTGTCCTATTGTCCATGATTCACATCCATGTGTTAAGACTGGCTCTCGTTACATTTAAGAACGCTTTTTCTTGTTTCTATTGTCAAAATGTATTGCATAGTATCTTCCTCATGTTTTGAAAAGCTGCTTTTATCTGAGCCGTTCTGCATCTCACCTCTGTTGTACATCTACTGTCTGAGGTTAACACAGTTCCCAAATATGAAAATTCTTTTACCTTTTTTTAATATTGTTCCACTTGTTTTTATTGTGCACTGAGGTGATATTTTTTCTTTGTCGTTACCATTAATTCTGTCTTTTTGCTATTAAGACTGGGTCCTTTATTCTCTAATGCAATTTTCTGCGTTAAAGTCAATATGATGTTCCACTTAACAAATAAATTTGCGCCGATGATACGGAGTCGTATACTGGACAATATTCCTCTTTGACAAGTTAAGTGTTATGAATGCAACCTTCCCCCGTCTAGAGTTTATATGCGGTTTACGTCAACACATTGAGTGCTGTTCAATGGCCGTCGTTGGAATTGTTTGACGCCAATTATTTAAATGTTACAACTCATTGGTAATGAACTGCACTGCACTGAAAAGAAGGTTTCACTTTAGGGATTTTGTACCATCGTTACGGTGATTCGTGTGTTGTTGGCTGTATTCACTAGAGTAATCGGGAATTTTTGGGCGCAGCTATTGTTGTTTGTGCTACGTCATCATGATGGTTGATCGTATATCCCTAGACCGGCCGTACGCTAATGAAGAAAGGCGAAATGACGAAGCTTTTTTATGACCCTGCAGCAGCGGGGTGACTCCCGGAGTTGCATGTTAGTTAGGAGGGATGTTGTCTAGATTCTAGAGGGCTACTGTGAGATAGAAGGTAGACATGTGAACTGGTTTATAATTTCACAAATTCACATTGCAGGGAGATCTTATAGTCTGTTGTTTAATGACGGGGATAATCCGATGACTGTACTTCATATGTTCGGATTTGGAGTAAAAAACGATGTCCTAGCATCATCAAGCGATATACATAAAACATAAAAAAATATGACGATCATCATTTTTAGGATGACGTGAATTTCGGTCAATATGGTGGATAGGCGACAGGAACCATTAAAGGCTATGTCTGAAAAAGTGTTCCTTGTTGCAGTTTCCTCATATTCCAAGTCCGGCTTGTTGCAGGAGCCACTGAGTTAAGTGCTCTGTGCACACCGTGAGCTGTGCGTTTCATCTGTTTTAATCGTGTTTCAATATTCTGATTGTTTACAATGAACGATGATATTGTATGACAGGAAACAGATGGTTGTGTTCACTTTCTGTGCGGTTTCGCCTTATGTCTTTTGGCGTGTGCTGAGGCTGCTATGATGGGGATTACAGCTACCTTTCTTTGTTTTCAAGATGAGATTTGGATGATTTCACTGGCACGGGTGGTTGAGCAATTATGGATTTTAATTCGTTTGAAGTGATACCGAGGCCATAACCATAAACCGTAAACCTTTATTTTTGCTTACTTTCACTAAAATGTCTAACATTTCTTGTAACTCATTTTCACTCTTAGCGATTAAGACTGTATCATCAGCATACTTTAGATTATTTGTATCATGACCTTCGATTGTTATTCCAGGCATGCCCCTCGTGGATCTTAAAATAATTTCCCTATACATTTAACAATTCTGGTGACAGCACACAACCCTGCCTAACAGACTGTTTTATTTGTTGAAACAATCCCAATTGATTTCCAGGTCTTATGGCCGCTATTTGTTGCCAGTGTAAAAAAAGTAAAGTATCCCCGTCACGCCAAATGTGGCGTATAGGGAATATGGTGTTAGTGACCATAAATTTTACATACCTTCAGCACATGGGGAGCCGCGACAGCTCAGTGGTTAGTGAACTGGACTACAAAGGACAAGGGGTAGGGTTCGATTCCAACCGACGGCTCCGGGTTCACCCAGCCTTAAATGTGTACCGGATTATTTTCTGGGAAAGTATAGCGGCACGGGCGTAATACCGACCACATTACCCCAAAAATCATGTGCTGAAGGTCTGTAAAATATATGGTCACTAACACCATATTTCCCTATACGCCACTTGGCGTGACGGGGGTACTTTACTTATTTTGTTTACTTCAGCACATGATTTTGGGGGTAATATGGTCGGTATTACGCCCGTGCGCTTTACTTTCCCAGAAAAAAATCCGGTACCCATTAAAGGCTGGATGAACCGAAAGCCGTCGGTTGGGATCGAACCCTACCTCTTGTCCTTTGTAGTCTAGTTCACTAACCACTGAGCAATCGCGGCTCCCGTTTGTTGCCAGTACATGTTCTTTATTATTCTTATATCTTTGCTGTCTACGTTTATACCTTCTAAAATTTTGATTATTTCTTGGTGCTTTACTTTGTCAAATGCTTATTCTTAGTAATATCTTAGTCATGTGACTCATAAGGCTTATTGTGTAATGATATTCGCATTCAATTGCACAAAATTTCTTTGGTAGTGCTATGAATTTTGATTTTAGCAGGTCGTCTTTGTAGATATCATTCAACATTTGTTTTATTATTTCTATTCCAAATTCTAAAAAGAATGATGCAGTTGAATGCAGTGACTTCAGAACAATAAGCCTAATGAGCCAGGTAACAAAAATTTTACTAAAAGTTATACAGGGAAGGATTCAGAATAAAATCAATACTGAATTAGAGGAGCAACAATTTGGATTCAAGAAAAACAGTGGGACAAAAGAAGCCATATTCAGCATGAGAACATTGATTGAAAAGTACACAGAAGTAAACAAACCAATATATGCCTGTTTTATAGACTACACCAAAGCTTTCGATAGAATACACCATAACCAACTTATAGACTGCCTAAAGGATATAAATCTAGACGACGCAGACATACAACTAATATGTAATTTGTACTGGGAGCAAACAGCAATAATAAGATATAACAAGGAGAACTCTACACCCATGGATATAAAAAGAGGAGTCAGACAAGGATTCATCCTATCACCAAGCTTGTTCAATCTATACACTGAGCAAATCTTTAAAAACATCTCAGAGATACCAGGTCTAAACATTAATGGAAAGATAATCAATAACCTGAGATATGCTGATGATACTGTTCTACTAGCAGAAAATCCTAAAGACCTACAACAATTGCTTAATGTGATAAACACAACAAGCAAAAAATATGGACTAGAAATGCATATCAAAAAAGACTAAAACTATGATCATAAACAAAGAAAATTCTCAAGACCTACAATTAAATATCACAGTTGAGGGAACACATCTGGAGACAGTCCAGAGTTACAACTACCTAGGACATACTATAACCAATGATGGAAAATGCAAAACTGAAATAAACAAAAGAATAGGTATGGCAAAAAGTAATTTTAATGCCATGAAAAATATACTAACAACAAAACAAATATCAGCAGGGCTGAAACTAAGAATGGCAAAATGTTACATCTTCTCAATATTCCTGTATGGTGCAGAAACATGGACATTAGACAAGAAAACAGAACAGAAAATTGAAGCCTTTGAAATGTGGATTTATAGAAGAATAGGTAGAATTGGATGGAAACAAAAGATAACAAACGATGAAGTTTTAAAACAACTGAACACAATAAAGACAAGACAAATTAGATTTTTGGGGCATGTTAAAAGACACAACAGCCTACAAAGGTAATATTGGGAGGAAAAATACAAGGTAAAAGAGGCAGAGGCAGACCAAGACTAACATGGACGAGTAACATCAAAAGATGGACAAGTCAATCTATGTCAGCCTGCACCATCAAAGCAAGAAACAGAGTAGAATGGCGATCCATGGTAGCCAACCTTCGTTGCGGAGAGGGCACACGATGATGATGATGGTGATGATTCCAAAATCACCCATGGCTTCAATCTCTTCTTTAGTTATATTGTCTGGTCCAGGAGCTTTTCCTGCTTTCATATTGCGCAAGACGTCTTCCACTTCTTCTTTGAGTATTTCTGGTCCTTCTCCATTATCCTTAATATTTATTTATGTTCATTCATCATTATAAAGATCTTTAATGTGTTCTGCCCATCGTTCCCTTATGCTTTCTTGTTCATTCAACAGTTCTCCTTCCTTATGTCTAAAACATACAGGTTTTAAATGCGTTTTTTTCCTGCTAATTCTTCAATTTGTTTGTATATTGTTTTGGCATCTCCTTACTGTTGCATTTCAATCTCTTTGCATCTCTGTTTTAGCCATGCTTCTTTTGCTTCATTGCATTTTATTCCAATTTCTTTATTTAATCTGTTATATTCATCTTTATTTTCTGTATTTCTTCCTCTTGTATTCATTAGCTGCAAAATATCATATGTGATCCATTTCTTTCTTGAATTTGTTCTTACTGCTGGTTTGAACTCTTTTGATGTTTGTTGCATTTATTCTTTTAGCCTTTCCCACTGTTCATCAATGTTTTGTATATTCTCTATTGCATTGTACCGGTTCTGAATTGTGATTTTATATTTGTCTTGCAGCTTCTTGTCTGATTTCTCTCTCTCTGCGATCAAGACTCAATCAGAGTAGGATTCCAGACTCTCTCATGAAGTCAGCTGTCTGCTTAAGCGAATCGAATGCTCCATATAGTTATACCTCTTCCAGGGAGGTGGGTGTGGACCACATTTCTCTTCTCAGGTCTGTGTACTGGGGGCAATCCTGTAGAACATGTTTTGTAGTCATATTGTCCAGTTTACAGTGGTATAGGCTGGTTGTACTTATTTTGAATTTGTTGTTTCTTTTTTTTTCATTTTTGTTTTTGAACATGTGATTTCTCATTCTATTGTGGCCAGTGCGTAGGCGAAGTATGGTGACTTGATCCCTCCTTGATAGTTGGTGGTATCCGTCACTCTCGTTATGCTTTGGGTGTTCTCGTTTCCATTTTTCATGGAACTGACCCTTGAGGATGGATTTGGCTTCATCATAACTGAGCGGATGGTTCTCTTGTGGTAATCTCCCTCCCTCTTTAGCTAATTTATCTGCACGTTCATTCTCGTGTATATTACAGTGTGATGGTATCCACTGAATGACTACTCTCTGGAAGTTATTGCATAGTTGGCCAGGGTTGTTCTCAAGTCATCTACTTCATTGGGACTTTTTAGAGCTGATAGTACTGACAGTGCATCAGTCAGAATCACCAATTTATTGTGTTTGTTATTTTTGTGTTAAGTAGCCAGTGTTGCAGCATCTCTGATGGCCTCAGTTTCTGCTTTAAAGTTGTTGGAGAATTTTCCAGTAGCTTTTGACTTGGTGATCTCGTCCTGATTATTCAGTGCCAAGAACACACCTCCCCCTCCATTTCTGGTGGCATTTGTAGCAGAGCCATCTGTGTATATGTGGGACTTGAGTAAATCTAAATTTAACTTGATGTTAACTGAGACTCGTTTTGCTGCTTTCAATTTTACTCTAAGCTTTCCCACAACTGGTACATGATCACTATTGCAATCCGCCCCTCGTCTAGTTTTCATACATATCTCTGTGTTTCTAAATCTATTGTTTATCATTATGTAATCAATTTGATTACGTGCGTTGTCTCCGTGGCTTTTCCATGTCCACAGACGTCTTGGATGTTGTTTAAACCAGGTGCATCCTATCATCATGTTGTGTGTTCTTGCCCAGTCAATAACTTTGTCACCCTTTTCATTCCTCTCGCCTAAACCATAATAACCAACTACCTCCTTAACTCTTTCCTTTCCTACTTTTGCGTTAAAATCCCCTAGAACTATGGTGTTTTCATGTGGTTTGCATTCACGAAGTGCCTTATTTAACTCGTTGTAAGATTTATCAACGGTTTCCTCTAGACTGTCTGCTGTTGTAAAAACTTGTATGACATTTATATCTATTGGCTTTCCATTCAATTTCACTAACAGGACTCTGTCAGATATTGAACAAAACGCCTTTCACTGTTCTTGCTCATTTGCGTCCAAGATGATACCTACTCCTCTTTCGTGTTCAGTACCTCAAGAATAGATTATTTTATGTTTATCAGAATAAATCTCCCCTGATCCGATGTATCTCATTTCACAAAGTCCTAATAAATGTAAACCCATCCTTTTCATTTCCTGTTTGGATTTTTCTAGTTAACCCTTCTGCATGAGTGTTCGCACATTCCAAGTACCTATCTTTAGAGTCTGCTTTTTCTTTATTTTATTTACAGTTATTATTGTGGCGATTCATGACTGTACAAAGATACTACGACGGTGGCTTTCTGTTGACTTCCGTCGATTTGTTTACGGTTAGCTCCGGTAGCCTTTGACTAAAATGTCTCATCACAAGGCAGAGGGATTGTGTTACTTCAGTGTACCCTCCCTTAGCCTTTTACTCTCCCGAGCTTACCTGCAATGCAGAAGGACAGCCGCAGGTTGTACTGTTTACTGCATACAGTAGCAGGTAAAATTACTCGACCTGACACGTTGCATATTTAATTAACAAAACAACAATTTGGATTTAGAGAGAACAATGGGACAAGAAAAACCATTTTATGCATGAGAACATTGATAGAGTAAACAAACCAATGCATCCTTCTTAGACTACAACAAAACATTTGAGAGAATACACTAAAAATAACTAATAAAATACCTGAAAGATGTACATCTGGGTGATGCTGACATAAAACAAATATGTAATTTTTACTGGAAACAAACATCTAAGATAAAATACACGAATGAGAACACATATTGATATAAAAAGTGGATTAAGACGGCTGCATCCCCTTGTCTATTTAACTTATACACTGAGCAGATCTTTAAAGACGTCATGGGAATTTCAGGACTAAACATCAATGGATATATAATCAATAATCAATAATCAAAGATATGCTAATGATACGGTATTCTTCTTCTTCTTTCCTTCCTCATCTGCTTTTCAGCGTCGAGGGGAGATATAATTTGCGGCCTTTTGCTCTTCTGTTCCACTCTGCTCCTGTTCCACTCTGCTCCTGTTTCCTAGTGCTCCTAATATTCAGTCGATTCATCTTTTTCATGGTTTGACCCTTGGGTCTGGTATTCTCGCAACGTTTATTGATGGCTCGTTGTCCTGTGTATGCCTTATCACGTGGTTAAACCATTTTATCTGTTGTTTCTTTATATATTCTATGGCGGGTGCTATTCCTAGCTTTTTTCTCAGTTCTTCCTTTCTGATCTTGTCTCTAAGGCTGTTCCCTGTCGTACGTCTGACTCATTTTATCTCTGTAGAGGTTTTTTCTTCTTATTGTTCTTGCATCTAGGGTCCAGGTCTGGCATTGGTAGCACAACGTTGGGATGAAGATTGTATTGTATAGTGCTCGTTTCGTTTATAGAGTTATTTCCTTGTTGTACAATAGTGATGCTAGCTGTCCAATGATTTGATAAGCTTTGATTCATCTTGAGTCTATCTCTACTGTTACTGAATTGTCTTTTGTCACCAAACTTCCTTGGTATGTCAATTCCTCTACTTGTTTTAGTTGTCTGGCTTCTATAGTTATGTTGATGTTTTGTTTCTTTTCTGCGACAATCATGACTTCTGTTGATGTCGAGAGATAGTTATGTTGATGTTGATTTTCATGTTGCATCATGTACCTGTGCTGTTGGGTTTTTATAACCATTCTCGTAGGTCTTCTATTGTTTCATGTATGAGTGCCTGATCATCTGCAAATAAAAGCTCGTTGACATCCTCTCTCTCTGATGGGTTGCTAGCTTGCATATATAGTCCATGTATGTAATAAACATGGGGGGGGGGGGGGGGGGGTTAATACACACCCCTGTCTTACACCTGCTCTAACTTAGAAAGATCCTGTGTAGCTTGCTAGATAATTGTTTAGATATAGTAGTGAAACATAAGGAGAATAACAACGACTCATAATTGACCGATTGTGTTTAAATTTCCTTTTAAATTATTTTTAATGGGCTTTTAGGCGGTGAAATGGTATCAGAGGATTGGTTGGGTTGTAGATGTAGTTTGGTGGTAAAAGATTATAACCATCCATAGTTGAACAATTAAATTTTGTAATATGTATTTTAATTGATTTAATGTTTAGGGGGCGGTATGTATGGTGTGGGGGTTGTGGTACAGAGTGACCGATAAGTAGATATTAAGAATAATATGGGTGACTCACAGGTGACATTAATTTCTTTAAAGTGTATTTTAATGAATCTTAAAGGGTTTTTTTAGGTGGCGGAGTGGTATGTGTGATGTGGAGGTGGTAAATGGAGGCGGTGTATAGTGACGGGGTAGTAAATATAAATAGAAGATAGAGGCGGCTCATAGTTGAACAAATTTAATTGTTTCTGTGTAGATAATATATGAAAAGTAGTGTCTGGAGTTTTTCTTTTCGAAAGACACAAAAATACTAGAATTTGACAGCTCCTCATACGTTAATAACTACGAAAAGGAAAAAAAATGTTTACAATAGTGTCGTTAGTCAGGATGGAACATCCTTGCAAACATCCCTTTATGAAATGATATAGCTAGAGCTACGTGGGAAAACGGTAATTGTACAAGTTTCGCAGAATCTCAAAGAGAGTATTGTGCCCATACCGGAGGAATTTATGGTGGTACGAGCAATGGCATTCAAGGTACGAAACTAAGAAGGGTATAAGACTTATCGAGGGCCTACCAGACCAGGATAAAATGAGGGAAGGGAAAAAGAAGAAAAGAACAATCATTCTCGACAATATAATGTCCGAGACCGATGACAGGGTTACCAAATTATTCACCAAAGACAGTCATAAGAAAATATAAGAATGATCTACATTCAGGGGTGGCCAAATGGCGGCCCGCGGGCCGGATCCGGCCCGCCAGCCTAGTTTTCTTGGCCCGCGAAGCTCCACGGACTTACTTCATTTTTTACCCCTAATAGCGGATTTCTCCTGGTTTTAATCCGTGTCGGAGTTAACTCTTCTATCGTTCAAGAATACACAATTTGAAAATCTCTGTCAATTTCTCGCAACAGCTAGATTGGCAACATAATTTCAAATAACACACACACACACACACACACACACACACACACACACACACACACACACACACACACACACACACTGCACAACTAATGGTGCCGACAATATTCAAAGTCTTTGCTTCGAGTTGGTACCGCAAAGTTGCTTTATTGTCAGTGCGGTGATAGCGTCAGATCTTTGGCTCAACATTTGTCGTCTGGACTTGTGGTGGCTCTTTCATTTCGCGGTAAGGGGTTAATGAGGTTGGGAGGGACAGGGGTGAGGGGACTTCGTAGCTCTAATTCTGTCTTTGAAGTTACATTCAAAATTTTTCACTGTTCGCCTTCATTCCCTTTGATCCCAACGTCTTGTCTTGTCCATAAAATGACTGCAACGTGTTTATTTGGTCACAATCTTTTGATTTCATTGTCAAACACAAGTCTGTGTATAACTGTCAAATCTGGACTTATTTTCGATAGTGGACCAACATTCTGTGACTTTTAACTTTGATGTGAGATTTTGTATTAAATCATGTTAAAACGTAGAAAAGTTGATTGTGAAAATCGCATATTTAAACCTGAATGGGAATTAGATTATTTGTTCATCTTCAATAAGGATAGTAAACCTCAGTGCTTAATTTGCGTTCAAGTGTTAGCCGTTTTGAAGGAATATAATTTAAAACGGCACTATGCCACACATCATCAAAACATGTATGAGAAACATAGCATTGAAGCTAGGAAGCTTTTGGTTGAACAGCTGAAGACAAAGTTGAATCAACAGCAAAGTATGTATACAAAGGGCAATAAAATTAAAGAGTCATCGATCATTGCATCATATACAGTTACCTATGAGCTTGCAAAATCTAAAAAACCCTTTACTGACGGAAATTTTGTGAAGAAATGTGCGATTCAAATGGCAAAGGCATTCGGTCAAGAAAAAATAGCCAAAGAATTTGAATCTGTGCCTCTTTCAAAACAAACTGTAGCCAGAAGAACAGAAGACATCAGTCTGCAACTGTCTCAAAGTTTAAAATCTTGTATTGAAAACTGCTCATATATTTCGCTCGCGATTGATGAAAGTACTGACATCACTGACACTTGCCAGCTTCTTATTTTTGTTAAAGTTATCCAGGAGATTTTACTGTTATTGAAGAATTGTTGAAAGTTTGCTCTTTGCATGACACTTGTAGAGGGACAGACATATTTTCTGCAGTTCATAGTGCCGTAGATGAAGTAGGTGGTTTTGGAAAGTTGTCTGCAGTGTGTACTGATGGTTGCAAAGCTTTTATTGGTTCAAATACTGGTTTTGTTGGACTTCTAAAGCAAAACAAAATTAACGTACCTACATTGCATTGCATAATTCATCAAGAGGCCCTTTGTGCAAAGTCCATAAATCTAAAAGACACCATGGCTACTGTTGTGAAAATAACAAATTTGATAAGAGGAGGACACCAGTCTTTAAATCACAGGAAGTTTTTATCATTTTTAGAGGAAGTAGATTCTAGCTACGGTGATCTCCTGCTTTATACAGAAGTAAGATGGCTTAGTCGAGGGAAATGTTTAAGAATATTTTTTGAACTGAAGAATGACATTTATGACTTCCTGCGAGAGAACTTACCATGCTCCATTGATCTTCAACATGCACTCAAAGACATTAATTTCCTTCATAATCTGGCATATCTCACAGACATCACACAACATTTGAACATATTGAATTTGCAGCTACAAGGGGAAAAGCAAACCATTTTTCAATTGATGGGATATGTTGATGGTTTTAAAAAGAAGCTGAATCTATTTAGACTTTCTTTGCAAAAAAATGATCTGTTCCATTTTTCAAGTTGTAAGCAGTTGTTGTCAGAGATAGAAAGTGCAAACTTCAGTAAGTACGCAGCTGACATTGAACATTTGATTTGTGAATTTGATCGACGATTTCAAGATTTTGAAATGTTTCGTCCGCAAACGGAACTTTTTAATAACCCAATTAAGTGCACAGTGGAGTGCCAGCCATCAGATCTTCAACTAGAGTTGTGTGACCTTCAGTGTGACCCCTTCCTCAGTACTGTAAAGGCATTAGGAGCTGACTTCTGGAAATTGCTACCAAATGAACGTTACCCGTGTCTGAGAAAATGGGCACTAAAGATGTGCTCTATATTCGGCAGCACATATCTCTGCGAGACAACATTCTCTTCCATGAAGTTAATTAAATCTAAGACCAGGAACAGAATGACCGATTCGACATTATCCCATACTCTCCGAATCGCCACGTCAAAAATGGAAGTGGACTTCAAATCTCTGGTGGAAAGCTGTGACAAGTCACAATCGTCGCACTGAGACATTAAAGGTAATTTTAAAATGAATAATTAATGGATTTGTTACAAATCAAATATGTTGTCAAAGTGCAAGCATTATTTATATATTACTATATCGCATAGGTCCCTACTGTCATTTTTGACGATATTCTTAAGTGTGGCCCGCGGGTCTTGGCCTTGGCTTTAATCCGGCCCTCGGGCAACCTCAAGTTGGCCACCACATAGTTCAAAACCTATATGGGAAAAATAAGTAGCATGCAACTATAAGCCCAAATTCCCATTGTATAGAGTTTTCTAAAAACCCGATAGATTGCATTCAAATTAACAATCTCAACTAGAAAATGTATTACGGTCAGGTGGTGCACCTCAAAGGGTTTTAAAGTCGTGACCGCATCCCCTCACTATTTGTTGATGGACTTTCAACAGGAGGCCCGATCATATGATTATGCGAATAAAGATATTTCCAGGGGAAAAACAAATATACTATGTGCCAAAATGAGAACAGTATGGCAGACGCATCTAGGAGACCCGGTGAAGGGTTGTGATTTCTGCTTTCGGCCACGCGAAGCTGTCTGAGAGCAACTTAATGAAAGACCTCTCCCAAGCTCATTTGTAATTTGTATGAATGGTGTCATAACATATTAAAAGGTAATGATAGTCTCACACATTATCAGAACCGCCAGCTACGTCTACGACAAGAACAAGCTAAAATCCATCGCTAAAAACCGCAGAAAGATATTCTACAAACAGGTGGTTTCATAAGACTTTTCTGCGGCCCGTCTTAAGCATTCTCGGAAGTGTGTTATGTGTCTACGAAGAGAGTGGGGTGCAATAAAAACATATGAGGGGTATGTAGCACAGAAAAAAGGTGTATAGGAGAACACCGAAGTGTCTCAATGAGGACTAGTGGAGAAGATCTTTGAATAGCATGTCATAGTAGATAGACTAAAGAGCCAAAACATGGGCGGTAGAGAGGGCTATGTAAAAGGAAAGGAGTAGCCGAAAGGAAACTATGTGTACGAGTGTGATACATTCATGCTTCGTAGGGTCAGCGAACCATACCTGACTATGAGGCGATTCTCTAAAGCAAATCGGCTGCGGTCGTTTAGAGCCACAGAGGTGAAAACAGATCTATACCTATATTTCATAGATTACACCAAGGCATTTGACAAAGTAAAGCACCAAGAAATAATGAACATTTTAGAAAGCATAAACATAGACAGCAAAGATCTAAGAATAATAAAGAACATGCACTGGCAACAAACAGCGGCCATAAGAACTGGAAACCAATTGGGAATGTTTCAACAAATAAAACATTGTGTTAGACAAGGTTGTGTGCTGTCACCATTTTTTGTTTAATATTTATAGTGAGATTATTTTAAGATCAATAAGGGGCATGCCTGGAATAACAATTGGAGGTCATAATATAAATAATCTAAGGTATGCTGATGATACAGTCTTAATCGCTAAGAGTGAAAATGAGTTACTAGAAATGTTGGACATTATAGTGAAAGAAAGTAAAAATAAAGGACTCAGCCTTAATAGCAAAAAGACAGAGGTAATGGTAACAACAAAGAAAAAGACATCACCTCAGTGCAAAATAAAGACAAGTGGAACAATATTAAAACAGGTAAATGAATTTAAATATTTGGGAACTTTGTTAACCTCAGATGGAAGATGTACAAAAGAGGTGAGATGCAGAATGGATCAGGCAAAAGCAGCTTTCCAAAAAATGAGGAAGATACTATGCAATCCATTTTTGACAATAGAAAAAAACATAGTTCTTAAATGTTACGTAGCGCCAGTCTTAACATATGGATGCGAGTCATGGACAATAGTACAACAGACAAGAAAATCACTGGAGTCTGTAGAAATGTGGTTTTACAGAAGAATGTTGAGAATACCATGGACAGCTAAGAAGAGTAATGAAGAGGTTCTGAGAGAGGTCAAAGCAAAAAGAGAGTTAATTTCCAATGTTAGGAAGAGACAATCATCATTTTTTGGCAATGTAATGACAAGAGAACAACTTGAATATATTGTAACAACTGGAAAAATTGAGGGACGAAGAGATAGAGGGAAGCAAAGAGAAAAAATAACAGACAGCTTAAGAGAATGGCTTGGCAGAAGGTCAACAACAGAAATGATAAATATCTGCCGAGATCGAAAGTTGTGGAGAGACAAGATCACCTACGCCATTAGGCCCAGAACTTGATGATGATGATGATAATAAGGTTTCTGTTTTTTCACTGTTTTTCTCGGTATTAGCAAGACAAAATGTATTATGGTCAGCATTTTTAAACGTTACTCTTAGTAAAACAGCCATTGCTTTTGGTTATATATCGTATATTTGTATATATGTGTTTGTTTTATTGATTTCGTAGGATATATGTGTGTTTGCTTTAATTGTATATATGCATATTAATTATTTGAATGACTTAAATGACATTTACTAAGTATTTTTGAGAGTTTTAGTTACGTATATGCATTATAAACTGTTTTCTCGAATAAAACTCGCAGTTACTTTATTTTTTTGGAAAATTTTCTTCCTTTCGTTTGTGTATTTGGGTTTGTAAAATTTAACCCATAGCCATAGACAAGTTCACAGTCAAGGATCAAGTTGAAACTACAAACCTTTGTTTCAATTGTTACATGTTAATCTAACCTATTATTAACATCTTAACTTGTCAATTTTATAAGTACCTAGCCTTAGTGACATAGTCATGCCTTGTTAGTATATTTATATATATATGGGTGTTTTCAACTCTGACCACTTTTGAAGTTTTCTCTATATATCAACATATACAATCTTCCGACACGGACGACAACCCCATGATCACTTTTAATATTTTCTTCTTCTATATATCGGTATTTATCACACTTTGCGACAAAGGCTGCACTCAAACCTCTACAATCCTGCTACTCTCACTCCACCACCCATTTTATCCATCGGTCAGTTTATGGTCCCTTTCTTTAGCGTCACGCCTAAAATGTATAAAAGTCTAATACATTCACTAAATGGTCCATTTTAGATCGAGCCAAAAAATGTGCCATCTCCCGTCAAATGTCATAGCAATCACTAAATTTGCAACTTTTCTTAAAACGTTTTCGATCAGCTTTGATATGTATATCTCTTAACCACACCTCATTATATTTTCCTGCAATCGCTAAGATTACTTTTTAAAAAAGTCGTTATAAAACAATTTGGGAAAATCATGGTCACCTATGTGTCGACCATATTCTTCTTATGCATTTATCTGTCACTTTGTAACCCCCCCCCCCCACCACCACCACACACACACACCATATAATCGGTCCGCCACCATAAAACCCATGAAAATAAATTAATATATATTTTCAAAGAATCAATCGCTCAACTGTGAGTCACCGTTTTTTTTCTTATGTCATTATTGATCACTCTATACCATCCACACACATATAACTTTCCGCTATTGTAAAAACCCATAACAAGTCATTAAAATACAATTTTAAAAAATCAATCTTTTAACTATGAGTCACCGATATTTTTTCTATTATTATCTGTTTATCGGTAAATTTGTACCATCCCCACACCGTAATACATCTCCGCCACCCTAAATCCAATTTAAAGGTCAGAAAAGTTCGCTTTGAAAAATTATTCAGTCAACTATTGTTCGGCTACCACCTTTTACCACCCCCATCGAACCATCTACATCTCAACTACCCCTCTGAGACCATTTTCATCCTAAAAACCAATTAAAAGTCACTAAAATACTAATTTAAAAATAATCTGTCAAATGTGAGTCGCCGATTTGAGGCATTTATGATCTAAATAATTATCTTCTGTTACCAAAACTTTCTTTTCCTGATTTTTTTCACTTTTTAAAATTGTTATGATTTTCTTCCCCTTCCCAAAATAATCTCGCCTTGTGTCCATCATGATCTTTGGGTGTGTCTTAGGTGTCCCTCTGAAATTTAATGGGGGGGGGGGGGTTTATCAGTGTCCATCCGACTCAATAGAAATCCACATCAAATCCACTAAATCCATGATTGAAATCCACAATGTGGTCTCAACTGGCCATACAATACTATTGACTGGTCAGTGCCCTCATTTGCAACTCATTTATATTGGTTGACAGTTCATCATCAGGTTGCATGTCCTTTGCAAAACGATGCATTCACTACAGCCCATCTGAAAAAAAAGATGTCTTTAGCACCCCCCCCCCCTATCTACTGTTGTCATGTTCAAGTTCGTTCTACTTGATGTCTTGAAACCACATTCTTCTTCGTCTGCCTCTGATGCGTCCCCCAGGAACCATGCTCTCAATTATTGTTCTTTCCAGCCCAATGTGTCTTTTCACGTGGCCAGAGTATTTTAATGTCCTCCGTAGAATGGTGTTTGCAAGTCGATTCTTTTTAATATTGAAATCTGTTAATCTGTCGTCATTGCTCGTTTTCATTATCTAAGGTATCTTATTAATTTGCGATATGTGGATGACACAGTCTTAATAGCAGAGACAGAGAATGAACTACAAGAAATGATAGACATAATAGTAGAAGAAAACAAAAAAAGGGTCTCAGTCTGAATAGTAAGAAAACAGAAGTAATAGTCACATCGAAGAAACAATCATCATCATCATGCAGCATGAAAATAAACAGGACAAATCTGAAACAAGTGCAACGTTTGAAATACTTGGGCACAATAATAACATCGGATGGAAGATGCACCACAGAAATAAAAAGCAGAATAGCTCAGGCCAAAATAGCATTTCAGAAAATGAAAAATATTTTATGCAACAAATCTATGTCAATAGAAGTGAGAAAGAGAGTTCATCGGTGATACATAGAGCCCATTCTGACCTATGGAAGCGAATCATGGACAGTAGACAAACAAATGAAAAGACGATTAGAGGCCACAGAGATGGGATTTCTCAGAAGAATGTTGAAAGTTCCCTGGACAGCTAAAAAGACCAATGAGGAAGTTCTCAAAGAGGCCAACACAAAAAGGCAGCTCCTAAAAAACATCAGAAAGAAACAATCAACATTTTTTGGGCACATCACGAGAAGAGGAAAGTTGGAATACTTGGTTACAACTGACAAAATAAAAGGAAATCTTAAGGATTTTGTCTGCAGCATTGTGTTTCGAATGAATCCATTTTCTTCCTTGTTGTTTATGAGATTGTCCATGATTCACAACCGTATATTGCTATAGGGAAGATAAATGTCCTCAATTTTAATGTTACTGCCTTGCTGGTATTGTGCCATATGATCTATCTATCTATCTATCTATCTATCTATCTATCTATCTATCTATCTATCTATCTATCTATCTATCTATCTATCTATCTATCTATCTATCTATCTATCTATCTATCTATCTATCTATCTATCTATCTATCTATCTATCTATCTATCTATCTATCTATCTATCTATCTATCTATCTATCTATCTATCTATCTATCTATCTATCTATCTATCTATCTATCTATCTATCTATCTATCTATCTATCTATCTATCTATCTATCTATCTATCTATCTATCTATCTATCTATCTATCTATCTATCTATCGTCCTTTCGAGCCGAAGACGGCACATAGGGCAGAACCACAATCTCAAAAAACAGAAACCTTGCGTGTCAAAATGGCACATATTGCAGAGATCACTGCTTCTAAAACTTATGGCTCTGTTTCCATGACAATCCTTTTTACGATGACAGCTTGTCAAACCATCGATCAATCTCCTTAGTCGCCTCTTACGACATGCCTGGAAAGTCACAGTGTCACATATGTTCTACATGGCCTTTAATCTTTGCTGTTGCCAATCTTCCTTTGGTCTCTTTCTGGCAATCTTCATTTTTAGTAACTTTAGATCCTATATATTCATAGATTGCTGGCTTCCGGTCAATATGGCGGATATACGGGAGGAACCGTTGAGGATCTGTCTGAAAAGTGTTAATTGTTGCAATTTCTTAATATCCCAAAGTTCAGTTTGCTACCGGAGCTACCTAGTTTAGTGCTCTGTGCACCACATGACCTTATGGTTATGGTAGGCCCCGGTATCACTGCAATCGATTGATCCATAATTGCTCAACCGCCCGTGCTAGTGGAATCATCCGAATTCATATTTCATCTCACAAACAAATAAAGGTAGCTGCAGTCCCCATCATAGCAGTCTCAGCACACGCCAAAAGACATAAGGCGAAACTGCGCTGAAAGCGAACACAGCCATCTTTTCCCCGTCATATGATATCATCATTCATCGTAAGCAAACACCATGACCTGTGTTTTTCATCCGGAATGTTTATATATTCCGACTGTTTGCGATGGGTGATGCAGCTTCCTTGGATGACGTAGGACAGTTCAGTTGCGTTCACTGTCGGTGCTGATACGCCTTATGTCTTTTGAAGTGTGCTGTTTTTGCTACGATGGGGACTGCAGCTGCCTTTCTTTCTTTGTATATTCGATGAGATGTTAATTCGGATGATTTTAATTGTATGGGCGGTTGAGCAATTATGGATTTTAATTTATTTGCAGTGATAACGGGGCGTTCGTCTAACTATAACTATAAATATAACTATCATAATTTGTTACAATTTCAAGTTCTTCGCTGTTTATTTTTGGTTGGCTTTTTGTTTTATAACTAGATATTATCTTATTTTTATGTGTGTTCAGGTTGAGGTTTTCCTCCTCGCTGTGTTTTTAACACAGTCAATTAACTAGTTTAATCTTTTTGCACTGTTTGAGAAAAATGACAACGTCATCAGCATATATGCATTTCGGAGTTATGTTTCGTTCCATTTATTGTGAAACAGTCGAACTTCTCAAATCTGTTATCTTTTCTAACATTTATCTTGTTTTCATCACACACGTTCAAAAGGTATGGAGAGAGGATACATCTCCGCCTCACTCATTTTTGTTCTTCAAGGCAGTTTGAAGCTTTGCCCACTACTCTGCTAGTTGTTTGCTGTTTGTGCTATAGAGATTTGATAAGTTGTATTAGCTGTGTTGGAAACCCCATAACTTTCATGATGTTCCACATTTGATTTTGTACGCAGTCAAAGGGTTTGCTACAATTTATGAAGCGTGTATGTAGTTCTCTCTTGTATGCCCTACACATTTCATAGATGTTTCTCATGTTGAAGGTATGGTCCCGGGTAACTCTACTATATCTGATTTCAACTATGTGAAGTTCTTTTTCTAATTTTCTTGCTATCTTATTCATGATGATCCGTAGGAGTATTTTGCTGGAATGGTTTATTAGGCCAATATTTATGTGGTTGGAACACAGCTTCAGGTTTCCTTTCTTTAGAATGGGAATTGTACACTGATTTTTTCCAGGCTTTTGGTCAGTTTGCATTTTTCCATATCTTCACACAAAGTGCAAGTAAATACAAACGCTGGCCTCCCCTCCAGTCTGGAAGAATTCAGCTGGAATATCATCACTTCCCGGTGACTTCCCTATCTTCAGATTTTTTATTGCAAAACTAACTTTATCTAGTATAGGCTCTGATTCTTTTTCTTCCCTTTCCATTAATAAATTTGAGTTAAAAAAAAAAAAAAAGTAACTTCATGTCTTCTGTGCAGTAATCGCTCCGTCTGTACATTATATGGTTTTGTTCAGTTAGTTTGTTGCCACTGTGGTCATTAATTACTTGAACTGATGTCTAAAATTTCCTGTTATCGTTATAACTTCTCTAAATATTTCTCCGTCTCTCCCTTGCTAATAGAGCTTTTCAATTCTCCCACATACTTTCATAATATCATTCTTTTTGTCTCTTCTGATCATTGTTCTAACTGCTTTTGTGTATTTGCCGTATCCGTCGCTGTTTTGCTTCGCTCCTACTAACAAGTTTTCTTCTTGCTTCTTTCTATGAGGGTCAGTGTTTTTTCAGAGAAGAAGTTTTGTTTTTTGTTCACTTTCTTTTCTGTGGATGATGTTTTGTGCTGACGAGGTGAGAATATCTCTTGCTTGTGTGGCTTGCTCGTCTGGTGACATGTATCCCTCTACTGCCATCAACAAATCAAATTTCTTTTTAACTTCAATGCTATATTCGGATGATATAGCATATGTATTAAAGCGTTTTATTTTGCCTGTCTCACCATTTTTGTAAGCCTTATTTTGAACTCTGTTATAAGTAGTTCATGGTCTGAGTTGCAGTCTGCGTCAGGTTGGTATTTTTGATGATTAGTTGACTGCTCCATCAAGTCAACCGAAGTTTGTATTCTCTTTAAGGAATTTGCACCGTGTTTCGCTCGTTGTAGGCTGCATTCACTAGAGTAATCTGAAATCTGTGGGCGCAGCCATTGTTGTGTGTGCTACGTCATCATAATGGCTAATCGTATATCCCTTGACCGGTCATACGCAAATCTTACGGTCTGTTGTTTGATGTGCGACGGGGATAATCCGACGACTAAGTGTGTATTATATGTTCGGAATTTGAGTCCAAAACGATGTCCTAACATCATCAAACGCTATATATTAAATAAAAACTATGACGATCATCATTTTCAGGAGAATTGAACTTCCGGTCAATATGGTGGATAGGCGGCCGGAACCATTGAAAGCTATGTATGAAAAGTGTTCCTTGTTGCAGTTTTCTTATATTCCATGTCCGGCTTGTTGCATGAGCTACTGAGTTAAGTGCTCTGTGCACACCATGAGCTGTGTGTCATCCGTTTTGATCATGTTTCGATATTCCCGTTGTTTACGATGAATGATGATATCATATGACAAGGAACAGTTGGCTGTGTTCACTTTCTGTGCGGTTTCGCTTATGTCTTTTGACGTGTGATGAGACTGCTATGATGGGGACAACGGCTACCTTTCTTTGTTTGTGAGATGAGTTAGTAATTCGGATGATTCCACTGGCACGGGCGGTTGAGCAATTTTGGATTTTCATTCGTTTGCAGTGATAATGGGGCCTTCCATAACTGTAACCATTCGAACTTTTAAAACCTATCGAAAACATGTTTTGAGTGGCAACATCGACAATTCTATTCTATTCTATTCTATTCTATTCTATTCTATTCTATTCTATTCTATTCTATTCTATTCTATTCTATTCTAGTGTATCCACGGAATCGGGTTCATTGCGTTCAGGAATTTCCTCATCGGCTCGAAACTCATGTCATGACATCCCAAAATTGACGCCGTTGACAAAATCTGTTGGAAAGGTCGACCTCTGAGCGTGCCCTAATTGTCTGTCCACGCAG
>JAVIAB010000159.1:38169556-38299556 GCA_032433765.1 Megaustenia siamemsis | reverse complement strand
CTGATTGAGTCTTGGTCGCAGAGAGAGAGAGAGAGAGAGAGAGAAAGAGAGAGAGAGAGAGAGAGAGAGAGAGAGAGAGATGGAAGATGTACAAAAGAGGTGAGACGCAGAATGGCTCAGGCAAAAGCAGCTCTCCAAAAAATGAGGAACATACTATGCAATCCATTTTTGACAATAGAAACAAGAAAAAGAGTTCTTAAATGTTATGTAGAGCCAATCTTAACATATGGATGTGAATCATGGACAATAAGACAACAGACAAGAAAATCACTGGAGTCTGTAGAAATGTGGTTTTACAGAAGAATGTTGAGAATACCATGGACAGCTAAGAAGAGTAGTGAAAATGTTCTGAAAGAGGCCAAAGCAAAAAGAGAGCTAATTTCCAATATTAGGAAGAAACAATCATCATTTTTTGGCCATGCAATGAGAAGAGTGCAACTGTAATATATTGTAACAATTTGAAAAATTGCGGGACGAAGAGATAGAGGGAAGCAAAGAGAAAAAATACCAGACAGCTTAAGAGAATGGCTTGGCAGAAGGTCAACAACAGAAATTATAAATAACTATCGAGATCGAAAGTTATGGAGAGACATGATCACCTACGCCAGCAGGCCCGGTACTTGGTGATGATGATGATGTGTTAGAAAACTGATCTACTCTATTTTCTCTTGTATATCTTGGTAACATTGGATAAGCAATCCAACATCATCTGCTCAGTATGTTCAGGACGTCAGGTGAGACCCCATATAATTCCTCTTGGTCTGTCGCCAACTCGCACGATCCAGTCCATAGCCACAAGGAAAATGAATGGTTGCAAAATACACCCTTGTCTAACTTCCCTTATGACTCTGAATCTGTCTGCTGTGCTTCATGTCTTACACAGCAATTCTTGCCGTCCTACATGTTCTTTAAAATATTGACGACTTTATCAGGGAAGCCGTATGCATATCAGATGTTCCAAAGTGATGGATGATGAATGATATCAGATGCCTTCTCAAAGTACAAAAAGTGTATATATAAGGATGAGTTCCATTTTTAAAACAAGTAACATATTAAAATAAATTCATTCCAAATATTGACCTTGTTTGTATTGATAAAAGATTGAAGTTGTTTGTTTCGTTCCTGCTGGACAAAATCTAAACCGCTCACATTTAGCCATTAGGGCAGGGATAGTGTACAGGAGAGGGTTTGCTGCAGAATTGATGGGAAGAACGATAACTGTTGTCCAGGCGTAAGCGTCATTGCTGATCACATGACCGCCATGAGATAATAATCCCATAACCCCTATTGGAAACCAACAGAAAAAGTTTGACAGAGCTACCAGAAATAACTGTCTAGCCACTGTTAAATCTTCTACTCGTCTGGACGCTACATGAGTCATTCTGTTCTCAGACATTGCTTGAAATATGGCTCTTTGACCGTAAACAATGAGGAGGACCAGACATAAATTAACAACGATAAACACGGCAAACGAGAACTCCCAACCATTGAATCGTTCAGTTGTCAAAGGTAAGCCAAGACACATTGCGTTAGAAGAATATATTTCAAACCTGAACACAATGGGAGTCAGTGCAAGAAGGAAACCAATGATCCAAGACAAAGTCATAACGATAATTTTACTCATTTTGGAAAACTTGACTTGACCAAAGGGAAACTTCATTATCAAATACCTGTCCACAGTGATAAGGAAAACAAAAAATGTTGACGTTTCACTAGAGAGTGTAGCCATGAAGCCAGCAAGTTTACATACACCACTTTCTCTCCAGCTCTTGTCATACAAAACATAAACGTCACGATAGTAATAATCCGCTCCAGCAATAATGAACAGATAGACTCCCATAATAAAGTCAGATATACCCAAGTTTGTCACAAACAGACCATAACCTGTTTCTAGAAGTGACATGTCCCAGATTACACGATAGACAGTAACTGTTATGTTTCCTACAACAGCAAGAGCCGCTAATGTCCAGATTAGTACTCGCTGAATAGTGTCTCCTATTAGATCAAAACAAGAGGAAATTGCGTCATCAGGGGCATGGCAAGTGTGGTATGGGATCTGTTTACCTCTGATCTGAGGACAGCACAGCTCAAAACTGTCAGCGTACAGATCGTGACTGATAGTGAGACCGCTAAAGTAATCTTCATAGATGTCCTGTATGGACAGTCCTCGTAAATCTAGTGTCTGATAAATGACGGTATGTGAAAATGTGCTATTGTAAATGTTGCTGATTTTTGTAAAGCTCAAATTTAAATTTTTCAAGCCAGGAAATATTACAATAAATGATTTATCGAGGAGTGACAGACTCGTGTGAGAGAGGTCGAGTGTTTCTACAAATATTGAATGAATGTTTGTCACTTCAACAAGAGCTTTGTTGTAGGACAGATTCAAGAGACGGACATTATCCAGCGGAGAATCGTATATTTCATAACCATCCAGGGAGTGTAGCCTATTATAGCTCATGTCCAGTATCTGGAATCCATTTGGTAAGAGCTTAAAATAAATGTGATTACTTGTGAGATTACAATGAGAGAGTTTAATGCTTGCCACGTTGGTCAGGTCATAAAAGCTTGCCTTGCTCATTTCAACTTGGGATAAGTCCAAGTAGCGAGTTCGTTTATCAAACTGACCAAAGAAGAATTCTGGTATAGCTCTGTTGTAATGTGTCCGGTTAGCGCAATCGATAGGCGGTTGGCTTACCACGGCAACAGCCGGGGTTCGTACCCTGGCGAGGACACCTGGGTTTTACTAATTCCCTAAAAATTAGTAGGAGCCGCGATAGCTCAGTGGTTAGTGAACTGGACTACTACGGACAAGGGGTGGGGTTCGATCCCAACCGACGGCTCCGGGTTCACCCAGCCTTAAATGGGTACCGGATTTTTTCTGGGAAAGTAAAAGCAGCACGGGCGTAATACCGACCACATTACCCCAAAAATCAGGTGCTGAAGGTCTGTAAAATATAGGGTCACTAACACCATATTTCCCTATACGCCACTTGGCGTGACGGGGGGTACTTTACTTTTTCTTTTACTTTCTGTTGTAATGTGACACGGTAACTGTCCCCGATATACAACGGAAACCTTCAACACACGTCACGTGACAATCCACCTCGTCGTCTTGATGTGGACAGTCAGGATGTCCGTCACAAACTAGGTCAGGATGGAGACACATTTTACTATTCCAACAGGCAAAGTTTCTTGAACACGAGCTAAGAGTGTAATTATTCTCGTGCTCGTCTGTAGGACAATCTATTGTTCCATCAAGGACATAATGTTGAGGGATACAATAAGTGTTCGGACATTTAACGTATCCCTCTGGGCACTCAAAGTCAGTACAGTTATCAAGATGGGACATATCTCTACAACCAATCAAACCCCCGTACGGATCCTTCAAATAGACACACCTGGGAGCCCACAAACGATGTCAAAGTCTGTTATAACAAGTGCCTGTTGCCTCCAGCTTCCCTATAGTCTCGTCCAGCGGTCCCTCAGATTGCCTGCAGTCTATAACGCCATTATTAACTTCTGTGAAACTCACACATTTATCGTTACAATAAAAGGCACAGTTTTCGCCTTTCTTTTTAAAATTCACGACCTCACCACTTTCATCGCTGACCTCCTCCTCCAAGCCATACTCACACACATTACAGTCCACCTCACCATCACCGACCCACCGTAAAGGCAACAACCAATCGTCACAGCAGTAAACGCCTCGGGTTAGCTTTCCAATGACGTCACCTGTCAATACATTTTGTGATTGATGGAAACAAAACAGTTCATCCCATCTGTTGCTGCAGTGATCTTCAAGGTCACAGACATAAACGTAGGAAATGTATCGAGGGTCTGGGGCTTCCTTCCCACAGTCAAAGAGGGGGAACAATTCGTCCTCTGACTTCCTCAAGATGTCTAAAAAGTCTTTGTTGGCAATGTTGGCAGAGACAGACACGATGTTCTCCCTAAATATCATAAAATCCCCTTTAGTTAGAGCTTGACTGAAACTTTCGTTCGTGGCAGGTTTTATTCTCATCATGTTCTTGTCCTCGGTTCTACGTGGAAGAGTCGCCTCACAAAGACTTAATGAACTTATCATCATGTTCTTGTCCTCAGTTCTACGTGGAAGAGTCGCCTCACAAAGACTTAATGAACTTACGACTTCTTGACACCCCACATCAAGCCATCCATCAACTAAAGAATTATCGTTGCCAGAAATGTTATTGACGTCATTGCTGATGTTATAAACAAATAGCCACACACCACAGCCATTACTATATCCACTAGACGGTTTACCAGGTAACCAATGATTAACAACCGATGGGCTAGTTTCTTTAATTAAATCTCGTGACCAATGAAAACGTTTTCCAATGTTTTTTGTGTCTCGCTTGAGCCCAATATGAATTTGGGTAAATAATTGAGTCGATTCCTTAGAACTGAATGTGAAATTCATCAGATCTTTGAGATGATCGAAAGTTCGTCTCTGAACAAAATGCATTTCTTCTTTAGTTTCTAAAGTAATCAAAGTAGCGGCGGCACTTTTACACAAATAGATGGCCCTCTCACTAGTGACTGCAGACTCAGACTTCAGCACGAAATAACAGGAAATATTATTTGGATCAATTCGCTTAAACTGGAACCATCCTTGCTTGCACTGGTTGCAAATTACCATTGTAAACATGTTTTCCAAAATCTTTGTGCTGGGATCTGCAACAAGTAGTGCATCCCTCAGGTAGATTACGTGCTTAACATACTTTGCTTCAAAGACCACAACAAATATCTTGATGTCTGTAACTTGTTGCTGTTCTACAATTTGGGGTATGTTTCTTGTCTCCTCAAATGATAAATCATAGCCATCAAGGGTTATAATAGCAACGTGTGTTACGTTCTCTCTGACCCCACTCATCTCAGCAAATAAACGTTGAACAAATCGTATTTTCTGTTTTAGATCTCGATTTCGACTGTTATAAGAATAATCTTTCACAAGCATGTCTTCAAACATTGCCTCAGAACTTATGTCATCCATCTCGCTAGCTACACTCTCTAAATATGTACTTAAATTGTGAAACTGCCAAGAGCTGACGTTTACTGCTATATGGTCAACAGAGAACGAATCGTAGACATCAGCAAAGAACACCCGGGTATTCTCCCTTCAAAACCATACATATTTAGACCAAATTCAAATGCCAAACTCTTTTGCATATATCTATCTATTGACCTTTCGAGCCGTAACCGGCCCATAGGGCGTAGACCAAGATACACCTTCTCCTATATGAATTTTTGTTCTAGCAGTTTTCTTTTAAAGATATTTTATCAAATCTCGCCATCTGTCTCTGTTCTGTGCAAGCAGTTCTATCTCATTGAGGGAGCCGATTCCTGCTGCTCTTGCCTCTCTCATCAATGTTCTTCTCAGTGTCTCCCTGGGTCTTCCTCTTTTTCTTTTACCTGTTGTTTCCCATATGAGGGCTTGCTTTGCTATTCGATTATTATCTCTTCTCATCACATGTCCAACGTATGACCATCGTCTTTTCTTTATTACTGAAGATATTAGTGGTTGATTGGCGATTTCTCTAATTTCCTCGTTTGTTTTGAATTCGTTCCATTCTATACCAAGTATTTTCCTTAGACATTTATTTTCGAATGCGTTCAACTTTGTTTCTATATCTCTTGTTGTTTTCCAGCTTTCACACGCATACGTAAGGGTTGATAGTACATTTGATTTGAATAGCCTAAGTTTTGTGTTTGTGCTAATGAGTTTTGATTTCCACAACTTTTCAAGGCTTCTGAAAGAAAAGATATTTGCATATAACGAGTATAGAAATCGTTGGAGTCGTAAAAAAGAAATAGAAAGTCCATTTTGCTGGTAAAACAGTCATCTAGAGGAAAGTTGCCCGACTCATTTTTTGGAAAACCTGAAACCAGAACAGTTTAGCTAATTAAAGTACACTTTCTATAGTTTAGTTAGTGTATTTAATATTAATGAAGGCGTATAGTGTACTACAATTTGATATGTTGTGTTTAATTCTTGTTTGTGTGTTTAGAAATATACATGTCTTAAAATAAGTCGTTATCACAGAAGCTTTGTTTCCTGATGAATGTACTCTCAATGCTGCTTCAGGTCTTCATCATCAAGGACAGAGTCTTGATAGCTCACCAAATTCACAGAGAACCAGAAATCATGTTCCAACATTTCCTGACACAAACTCTGACTGAGCTGAAGATCATGGTAAACAGCGAGCTATTGAAGGTCAGACAGATTGACATTCCTTGGGAGCACCCTAGCACGGAATGTACCGATCGATGGTGACGTTAATGTCGGAATCGTTCAAGCCACAAGCATATTTTGCAGACTATGTTTATGCACCGAAGTGGTATCTGCGACCAAATGAAGCGTAAAGGTTGAGAGAGCAGCTGTAGTCTCAATGTTGTTGTACGCATGTCACACCATGGTTGTGGTTAGAGACCACGCAGTTCAGTCACATCCACGTCGTTAACCTTAGGAAGCTCTTCAACATTAAAGGCATGACAGGATCCCAGATACTGTCATTTTGAACAGAACTAACATCATTATCGTTTTACTCACTAATTGACCCGTTGAGCAGGTCATATAGTCGGCATGTCAAACTAGTATCAACAATGCTATAGAACGATGTGCACAAAATGCAAAAGCAGACCATGATGACAAAGCACTTCAATGACACCATGTTGTCGTAGTATTTAATATTTGTTATATTTGATATTTGTTATATTTAATATTTGTTATATTTAATATTTGTTATATTTGATATTTGTTATATTTGATATTTGTTATATTTGATATTTATTATATTTGATATTTATGACGAAAAGGAAAAGAAACCAATTATACATTTCAGGCTATAACATCTTAAAATCGGAAGTGGAAACAATGAAAAAGGGAAAAGCTGCAGGATGTGACAACATACAGATAGAGATGATAAAGACACTAGAAGATTTTAGCATTGAAGTGATTACAGACATGTGCAACGACAAATACCATACATGATATATACAAATAAACTAAAAATATCAACTTTCACTGCATTGCCTAAAATGAATGGTGCAGTAGAATGCAGTGACTTTAGAACAATAAGCCTAATGAGCCTTGTTACAAAAATCTGCTAAAAGTTATACAAGAAAGGAATCGAGAAAATATCAATATAGAACTAGAAAAACTACATTTTGTATTTCGGAAAAACAGTTGGACAAAAGAAGCCATATTCTGCATGAAAACATTAATCGAAAAGTACACAGAAGTAAACAAACAAATATATGCCTGCTTCATAGACTATACCAAAGCTTTTGATAGAATACATCTTTAACAGATTATCATCACCATCATCATCAAGTACCGGGCCTGCTGGCGTAGGTGCTCATGTCTCTCCACAACTTTCGATCTCGGCAGCTATTTATCATTTCTGTTGTTGACCTTCTGCCAAGGCATTCTCTTAAGCTGTCTGTTATTTTTTTCTCTTTGCTTCCCTCTATCTCTTCGTCCCTCAATTTTTCCACTTGTTACAATATATTCCAGTTGTTCTCTTCTCATTACATAGCCAAAAAATGATGATTGTTTCTTCCTAATATTGGAAATTAGCTCTCTTTTTGCTTTGACCTCTCTCAGAATATCTTCATTACTCTTCTTAGCTGTCCATGGTATTCTCAATATTCTTCTGTAAAACCACATTTCTATAGACTCTAGTGATTTTCTTGTCTGTTGTACTATTTTCCATGATTCGTATCCATATGTTAAGACTGGCTCGAAGGAACATTTCAGAAATTTTTTTTCTTGTTTCTATTGTCAAAAATGGATTGCATAGTATCTTCCTAATTTTTTGGAAAGCTGCTTTTGCCTGAGCCATTCTGCATCTCACCTCTTTTGTACATCTTCCGTCTGAGGTTAATAAAGTTCCCAAATATTTAAATTCATTTACCTGTTTTAATATTGTTCCACTTGTCTTTATTTTGCACTGAGGTGATGTCTTTTTTTTTTGTTGTTGTTACCATTACCTCTGTCTTTTTGCTATTAAGGCTGAGTCCTTTATTTTTACTTTCTTTCACTATAATGTCCAACATTTCTTGTAACTCATTTTCACTCTTAGCGATTAAGACTGTATCATCAGCATACCTTAGATTATTTATATTATGACCTCCAATTGTTATTCCAGGAATGCCCCTTATGGATCTTAAAATAATCTCACTATAAATAGTAAACAAATCTTGTGACAGCACACAACCTTGTTCTATTTGTTGAAACATTCCCAATTAGTTTCCAGTTCTTATGACCGCTGTTTGTTGCCAGTACATGTTCTTTATTATTCTTAGATCTTTGCTGTCTACGTTTATGCTTTCTAAAATTTTGATTATTTCTTGGTGCTTTACTTTGTCAAATACCTTGGTGTAATCTATGAAACATAGGTATAGATCTGTTTTCACCTCTATGGCTCTTTCTACTAAAGATCGTATGATATAAATGGCATTGCTTGCTCCTTTATCTCTAACAAAACCACACTGTTCATCGCTAATTTCTGGACTGATTTTATTTCGCACTATTCGCGTGATGGTTCCTAGTAATATCTTAGTCATATGGCTCATAAGGCTTCTTGCATTCAATCGCACCCGATTTATTTGGTAGGGCTATGAATATTGATTTGAGCATGTCGTCTGGTATATATCCGCTGTGGTAGATATCATTCAATATTTTTGTTATTATTTCTATTCCATAATCATCCATGGTAAACATCTTCTTTAGTTATCTGGACCAGGAGCTTTGCCTGCTTTCATATTGCGCAAGGCGTCTTCCACTTCTTCTCTGAGTATTTCTGGTCCTTCTCCATTATCCTTAATATTTACTTCCATTCGTTCATCATTATAAAGATCTTTATTCTGTCCATCGTTCCCTTATGTTTTCTTGATCAATCAACAGTTCTCCTTTCTTTGATCTTAGACATCCAGTTTTTGATTGCGTTTTTCTTCCTGTTAATTCCTCAATTTATTTGTATATAGCTTTAGCATCTCCTTTTTGTTGCATTTCAATCTCTTTGCATCTCTGTTTTAGCCATGCTTCTTTTGCTTCATTGCATTTTACTACAATTTCTTTATTTAATCTCTTATACTCATCTTTAATTTCTTTATTTCTTCTTCTTGTATCTATTAGCTGCAAAATGCCATCTGTCATCCATTTCTTTCTTGAATTTGTCCTCACTGGTGGTATGAACACTTTTGATGTTTGTTGCATTGATTCTTTTAGCATTTCCCACTGTTCATCAATGCTTTGTATCTTCTCTATTGCATTGTACCGGTTCTGAATTGTGATTTTATATTTGTCTTGCAGCTTCTTGTCTGATTTTAGTAAATCTAAATTTAACTTGATGTTAACTGAGGCTCGTTTTGTTGTTTTTAATTTTACTCTAAGCTTTCCCACAACTGGTACATGATCACTATTGCAATCCGCCCCTGGTCTAGTTTTCACACACACCAGACTGATACTAAATCTATTGCTTATCATTATATAATCAATTTGATTACGTGCATTGTCCCCTGGGCTTTTCCATGTCCACAGACGTCTTGGATGTTGCTTAAACCAGGTGTTTCCTATCATCATGTTGTGTGTTCTAGCCCAGTCAATAAGTTTCTCACCTCTTTCATTACTCTTGCCTAAGCCATAATGACCAACTACTTCCTCAACTCTTTCCTTTCCTACGTTTGCATTAAAATCCCCTAGAACTGTGGTGTTTTCATGTGGTTTGTATTTATGAAGTGCCTCATTTAACTCGTAAAATTTATCGTTTCCTCTAGACTGTCTGCTGTTGGTGCATAAACTTGTATAAGATTTATGTCTATTGGCTTTCCATTCAATTTCACTAAAAGGACTCTGCCAGATACTGGGTAAAAGCATTTCACAGTTCTTGCTCTTTCTGCATCCAAGATGATACCTACTCCTCCTTTGGTGTTCAGTACCTCCAGAATAGATTATTTTATGTTTATCAGAATACATCTCCCTTGATTCGGTGTATCTCATTTCGCAAAGTCCCAGTAATTGTAAACCCATTCTTTTCACTTCTTGTATCATGTTTTCTAGTTTACCGTTCTGCATGAGTGTTCTCACATTCCAAGTACCTATCTTTAGAGTTTGTTTTATCTTTATTTTGCTACAGTAGCTTGATGACGATCGGGTATCACCTGTAGCGCATGATGTCCCCTACCGAACGAGGGTTTCCCATTGGAATCCCCCTTAACGTTGTTGTCGTTATTTCTATTGTTGTGGCAATTCATGATTGTACAAAGAAGTTACGACGGTGGTTTTTTTTTTGTTGCCTTCGTCGGTTTGTTTACGGTTGGCTCCGCTAGACTTTGACTAAAAAGTCTCACCCACAAGGCAGTGGGGTTGTTTTACTTCTGGATACCCTCCCTTAGCCTTTTACTCTACCGACCTTACCTGCAAGGCAGCAGGGCACCCACAGCTTGTAATGTTTACTGCATACAGTATCAGGTAAAATTACCCGACCTGACAAAAGATTAACTAACAGATTATAGACTGCCTAAAAGATATACGTCTAGATGGCACAGACATGAGACTAATATGTAATTTGTACTGGAAGCAAACAACCATAATAAAATATAACAAAGAGAACTCTAACACCCATTGATATAAAAAGAGGGATAAGACAGGGAGGCATCCCATTACCAAGCTTCTTCAATCTATGGATTGAGCCAACCTTTAAAAACATCACAGAGATGCCAGGCTTAAACATTAATGGAAAGAAAATCAATAACCTAAGATATGCTGATGATACTTTATACTTCTTCTTCTATCTTCTTTTCTCACTGGTATCGAAAAGGTGTGGTTATATCATTTGTCGTTCTTGAGCTGCTCGAGCTGTCTGAATTAGTGATTTTCCTTTGTTGCTACATGTCTCTGTCACTGCATCTATCCATCAACTTCTGGGTCTTCCTCTTGGTCTTTTTCCATGCATTCTCGAGAAGAACACCCTTGATGTTGATTGGTAAGGATTAATTCTGACCAGGTGGCCAAACCATTTAAGTTGTTGTCCTAACTTGCATCTCTTTTTACGATTTGAAAATCATAATACTTTATTACTAGCAGAAAATCCTAAAGACCTACCACAATTACTTAATGAAATAGACATGACAAGCAACAAATAATATAAGATATGAATATAAAATACAGACTAAAACCATGATCATAAAGAAAGATAATACTCAAAACCAACAAGTGAATATCAAAGTTTAAGGAATAGACCTGGAGACAGTTCAGAGCTACAACTACCTTGGACATACTATAACCAGTGATGGAAAATGTAAAACTGAGTCTATCGAGACTCTAGAAACAGTAACAGGTTTACAACCCTTAGAAGACAGATGGAAAACTAAAGTAATGCTACGAGCGGAGAAATATAAAAGGCTCCTTAGCCACCCCATGCACAAAAGTATAACTGGTTTCGGAAAAGGAAGACTAAAGAGGAGCAACTTCGCTGCAATCTCCAAAGAGCTGGCAACTAGTGACCCAGTACTGTCCCAAACACTACCGAAACCCTTATGCCCATCTGATATGACTCCTTGTGGGAAACACAAAATACCAGAAATTAAGGAAGACATAATAGGAATCATGAAAAAAGGCACCCAATCAGACACAGAGAGAAAACACATTGGCAGAAAAACACACAAACGACAAATATCCACAGGACTTCTGGTCACATATATACACAGATGGCTCTGCTAAAAATGTCACCAGAAATGGAGGGGGAGGTGTGTTCTTGAGGCTGAATAACCGAGAAGAGATCACTAAGTCAAGAGCTACTGGGAAATTTTAAAACAACTATAAAGCTAAAACTGAATTCTTAAAGACGCTGCAAAACTGGCTATCAAACACAAAAATAACATGCACAATAATTTGGTGATACTGACTGATGCACTTTCAGCACTAACAGCTCTAAAAAGCCTCAGGAACAATGAACTAGATGACTTGAGAACAACCCTAGACCAACTATGCAATGGTTTCCGGAGAGTGGTTATTCAGTAGACACCATCACACTGTAATATACACGGAAACGAACGCGCAGACAAATTAGCTAAAGAGGGAGGGAGAATACCACAAGAGAACCATCCGGTCAGTTATGATGAAACCAAATCCATCATTACAGGTCAGTATCATGAAAAATAGAAACGAGAACACCCAAAGCATAACGAGAGGGACGGATACCTCCAACTATCAAGGAGGGTTCAAGTCATCATACTTCGCCTACGCTCTGGCCACAACAGAATGAGCAACCCTTGTTCAACAAACTCAAAATAGGAACTACCAGCCAATACCAATGTACACTGGACAACATGAGAACAAAATATGTTCTACAGGATTGCCCCAGTACACAGACCTGAGAAGAGCAATGTGGTTCCCACCCACCTCCCTGGAAGAGAAACTATATGGGGCAACTGAATTGCTTAAACTGACAGCTGACTTCATGAGAGAGTCTGGAATCCTACTCTGATTGAGACTTGATCAGAGAGAGAGAGATTATGGGAACAATGATTATAATTCAATTCAATTTACTCAAGATGATAGTAATTAGCCAAGTGAAGACAATGGATTAATGTGACATACAGTGAATAATATAAGAGGCTATTTAACTTCCTTTATTATTTGAACAATGAATACAAAAGAGGCCGTCAGGCTACCATACTCCTGACCACAGCCATGGGAGAAGCCACTGTCAGTTGCAGCGCATGTCGCAAGAGGTGACTAAAGAGATTAGGGTCAAGCCTTCCCCGCTACATAGAGTGTGTACATATGAGCTCAAGCCATCTTTGGTGCGTTCGCTAGTGTTTGTGGCGGTGGTGTTTCATTATGGACAAGGTGTTGAAGAGCGCACATTTTTTTAATAAGTTGACTTTTTTGCAATGATGATGTGTCGACTAGAGCAATAATTATAGATTGCGTGTATTCAAGTTGAGCTGGTTGAATAAACAGAATTTACTTAAAGTGATCATGTGAAGATAGATGACATGTTTGTATTGTGACATAATATACTTGACGTCTGGCTCAGTTTAGTCTGTAATAAATTCTCATGTTTGTATGAACAACCGAGTATCTTATTGACATTGATGTATACTCGTCGTGTAGTGACGTCAACATTGATGGCCTTCACTGCCAACTGGTGTCTCTCATTGTAATGAAACTCACATCTATTTCAATACAGTCGCTGGACACTTTCAGACTTGCTGACGAGGAGATCTGAGCATCTTTGGACATGTTCGGAGTGCAATGCTGATGACCCGCTAATAACTCAATAACAGTAACTCACACCTACGACTTGACTCCACTTTACAAGACTTGATCGACACCTGGCGCTGAATAAACCTGCTCACGATCAACCAGTAATACAGAAGAAATGAGGAAGGTGAATGTGTGGGTCCAGTGGTCCTGTAACCAAGGCGGGACAACTATAGTATCACTAGGATCGTGTAACAACAATAGCAATCGCATTTTAATGTTGACAGGTTAAGTGAGAGAAAAGATGTTAACTATAATTTCCTCATATTCCAGGTCCGACTTGTTGCATGAGTTAATGAGTTAAGTACTCTATGCACACTGTCAGCTGTGTGTCTCATCCGTTTTGATCATGTTTCGATATTTCCTTTCTTACCGATGAATGATGATATCGTATGACAAGGAACAGTTGAATGTGTTCACTTTTTGTGCGGGTTCGCCTTATGTTTTTTGGCGTGTGCTGAGACTGCTATGATGGGGACTACAGCTACCTTTCTTTGTTTGGGAGATGAGTTAGTAATTCGGATGATTCCAATGGCATGGGCTGTTGAGCAATTATGGATTTTAATTCGTTTGCAGTGATACCGGGGTCTTCCATAACCATAAATATAACGTGGATTCACACGGAAACAATTGCAACAAAGGCTTGGAGATAAGTCAACATGATCCTTGTAAATTCAATAATAATAATAATGTTTGGAAAAAAATAATAATTAATGAAAAGAATGCTTGTGACATCCACGCCAGTCCTAGATTAGATCCAGACTGCCTGTGGATTGTCACGATCTGGAATTATATGAGTGCTCGCCATCGAGTTTGTTGACTGTTCTCTATGTTGAGTATGACAAGACTGTTCTCTATGTTGAGTATGACAAGACTGTTCTCTATGTTGAGTATGACAAGACTGTTCTCTATGTTGAGTATGACAAGACTGTTCTCTATGTTGAGTATGACAAGACTGTTCTCTATGTTGAGTATGACAAGACTGTTCTCTATGTTGAGTATGACAAGACTGTTCTCTATGTTGAGTATGACAAGACTGTTCTCTATGTTGAGTATGACAAGACTGTTCTCTATGTTGAGTATGACAAGACTGTTCTCTATGTTGAGTATGACAAGACTGTTCTCTATGTTGAGTATGACAAGACTGTTCTCTATGTTGAGTATGACAAGACTGTTCTCTATGTTGAGTATGACAAGACTGTTCTCTATGTTGAGTATGACAAGACTGTTCTCTATGTTGAGTATGACAAGACTGTTCTCTATGTTGAGTATGACAAGACTGTTCTCTATGTTGAGTATGACAAGACTGTTCTCTATGTTGAGTATGACAAGACTGTTCTCTATGTTGAGTATGACAAGACTGTTCTCTATGTTGAGTATGACAAGACTGTTCTCTATGTTGAGTATGACAAGACTGTTCTCTATGTTGAGTATGACAAGACTGTTCTCTATGTTGAGTATGACAAGACTGTTCTCTATGTTGAGTATGACAAGACTTCTCTATGTTGAGTATGACAAGACAGTTCTCTATGTTGAGTAAAACTAGACTGTTCTCTATGTTGAGTATGACAAGAATGTTCTCTATGCTGAGTATACAAGAATGTTCTCTATGTTGAGTATGACAAGTTTGTTCTCTATGTTGAGTATGACAAGACAGTTCTCCATGTTGAGTATGACAAGACAGTTCTCTATGTTGAGTATGACAAGACTGTTCTCTATGTTGAATATGACAAGACTGTTCTCTATGTTGAGTATGACAAGAATGTTTTCTATGTTGAGTATGACAAGACAGTTCTCTATGTTGAGTATGACAAGACTGTTCTCTATGTTGAGTGTGACAAGAATGTTCTCTATGTTGAGTATGCCTAGATTGTTCTCTAGGTTGAGTATAACAAGAATGTTCCCTATATTGAATATGACAAGACTGTTCTCTATGTTGATTATAACAAGACTTCTTTATGTTGAGTATGAAAAGACAGTTCTCTATGTTGAGTACGACAAGACTGTTCTCTATGTTGATTATGACAAGAGTGTCCCTTATGTTGATTATGACAAGACTGTCCCCTATGTTGATTATGACAAGACTGTCCCCTTTGTTTATTATGACAAGACTGTACCCTATGTTGATTATGACAATACTGTACCCTATGTTGATTATGACAAGACTGTTCTCCGTGTTGATTATGACAAGACTGTCCCATATGTTGAGTATGACAAGACTGTCCCCTATGTTGAGTATGACAAGACTGTCCCCTATGTTGATTATGACAAGATTGTCCCCTACGTTGGTTATGACAAGACTGTCCCCTATGTTCAGTGTGACAAGACTGTCCCCTATGCTGATTATGACAAGACTGTCCCTTATGTTGATTATGACAAGACTGTCCCATATGCTGATTATGACAAGACTGTCCCCTATGTTGATTATGACAAGACTGTCCCCTATGCTGATTATGACAAGACTGTCCCCTATGTTGATTATGACAAGATTGTCACTTATGTTGAGTATGACAAGACTGTTCTTTATGTTGATTATGACAAGAGTGTCCCATACGTTGAGTATGACAAGAATGTTCTCTATGTTGAGTATGACAAGAATGTTCTCTATGTTGAGTATGACAAAACTGTTCTCTATGTTGAGTATGACAAGACTGTTCTCTATGTTGAGTATGACAAGACTGTTCTCTATGTTGAGTATGACAAGACTGTTCTCTATGTTGAGTATGACAAGACTGTTCTCTATGTTGAGCATGGCAAGACTGTTCTCTATGTTGAACATGACAAGACTGTTCTCTATGTTGAGTATGACAAGACTGTTCTCTATGTTGAGTATGACAAGACTCTTCTCTATGACAAAATCACTACCACCTCATCCTTGACATTGGGGTCTGAATGCCCCAAATTTTGAGAGTAATCGTTGCAGTTCTCAATGATCATGTTTTTTTAAAAAAAATTTCCACTTGAAGCTTTCCACATGAATATCTTTGTTAGTTGGTGAATAGATGTTGTATATAGCGAGGCATTTGTTAGGGGTTGAGTAGATGTTGTATATAACCGAGGTATTTGTTAGGGGGTGAGTAGATGTTGTATATAGCGAATTCTTTGTTAGGGTGTGAGTAGATGTATTTAGTGATGTCTTTTTAGGGAGTGAGTAGATGTTGCATATGGTGAAGTCTTTGTTAGTGAGTAGATGTTGCATATAGTGAATTCTTTGTTAGTGAGTAGATGTTGCATATAGTGAATTCTTTGTTAGTGAGTAGATGTTGCATATAGTGAAGTCTTTGTTAGTGAGTAGATGTTGCATATAGTGAAGTCTTTGTTAGTGAGTAGAAGTTGCATATAGTGAAGTCTTTGTTAGTGAGTAGATGTTGCATATAGTGAATTCTTTGTTAGTGAGTAGATGTTGCATATAGTGAAGTCTTTGTTAGTGAGTAGATGTTGCATATAGTGAATTCTTTGTTAGTGAGTAGATGTTGCATATAGTGAATTCTTTGTTAGTGAGTAGATGTTGCATATAGTGAAGTCTTTGTTAGTGAGTAGATGTTGCATATAGTGAAGTCTTTGTTAGTGAGTAGATGTTGCATATAGTGAAGTCTTTGTTAGTGAGTAGATGTTGCATATAGTGAAGTCTTTGTTAGTGAGTAGATGTTGCATATAGTGAAGTCTTTGTTAGTGAGTAGATGTTGCATATAGTGAAGTGTTTGTTAGTGAGTAGATGTTGCATATAGTGAAGTGTTTGTTAGTGAGTAGATGTTGCATATAGTGAAGTGTTTGTTAGTGAGTAGATGTTGCATATAGTGAAGTGTTTGTTAGTGAGTAGATGTCGCATATAGTGAAGTGTTTGTTAGTGAGTAGATGTTGCATATAGTGAAGTCTTTGTTAGTGAGTAGATGTTGCATATAGTGAGGTCTTTGTTAGTGGGTAAATAGATGTTGCATATAGTGAGTTTTTTTTTTAGGATGTGAGTAGATGTTGCATATAGTGAAGTCTTTGTTAGGGGTGAGTAGATGTTGCATATAGTGAAGTCTTTGTTAGGGGTGAGTATATGTGCTTATTGTGAAGTCTTTGTTTGGATGTCAGCAGATGTTGCATGTAGTGAAGTCTTTGTTAGACTGTTAGTAGATGTTGCATATAGTGAAGTCTTTGTTAGACTGTGAGTAGATGTTGTATATAGTGAAGTCTTTGTTAGAGGGTGAGTATATGTTGCATATAGTGTAGTCTTTGTTAGGGAGTGAGTATATGTTGCATATAGTGAGGTTTTCGATGGGATGTGATTAGATGTTGCAAATAGTGAAGTCTTTGTTAGGGGTGAGTATATGTTGCACATAGTGAAGTCTTTGTTAGACTGTGAGTAGATGTTGCATATAGTGAAGTCTTTGTTAGGGGTGAGTAGATGTTGCATATAGTGAAGTCTTTGTTAGACTATGAGTAGATGTTGCATATAGTGAAATCTTTGTTAGACTGTGAGTAGATGTTGCATATAGTGAAGTCTTTGTCATGGGTGAGTAGATGTTGCATATAGTGAAGTCTTTGTTAGACTATGAGTAGATGTTGCTTATAGTGAAGTCTTTGTTAGGGGTGAGTATATGTTGCATATAGTGAGGTTTTCGATGGGATGTGATTAGATGTTGCAAATAGTGAAGTCTTTGTTAGGGGTGAGTATATGTTGCACATAGTGAAGTCTTTGTTAGACTGTGAGTAGATGTTGCATATAGTGAAGTCTGTGTTAGGGGTGAGTAGATGTTGCATATAGTGAAGTCTTTGTTAGGGGTGAGTAGATGTTGCATATAGTGAAGTCTTTGTTAGACTATGAGTAGATGTTGCATATAGTGAAGTCTTTGTTAGGGGTGAGTATATGTTGCATATAGTGAGGTTTTCGATGGGATGTGATTAGATGTTGCAAATAGTGAAGTCTTTGTTAGGGGTGAGTATATGTTGCACATAGTGAAGTCTTTGTTAGACTGTGAGTAGATGTTGCATATAGTGAAGTCTGTGTTAGGGGTGAGTAGATGTTGCATATAGTGAAGTCTTTGTTAGGGGTGAGTAGATGTTGCATATAGTGTAGTCTTTGTTAGGGAGTGAGTATATGTTGCATATAGTGAGGTTTTCGATGGGGTGTGATTAGATGTTGCATATAGTGAAGTCTTTGTCATGGGTGAGTAGATGTTGCATATGGTGAAGTCTTTGTTAGGGGTGAGTAGATGTTGCATATAGTGAAGTCTTTGTCATGGGTGAGTAGATGTTGCATATAGTGAAGTCTTTGTTAGACTATGAGTAGATGTTGCATATAGTGAAGTCTTTGTTAGGGGTGAGTAGATGTTGCATATAGTGAAGTATTTGTTAGGGGTGAGTAGATGTTGCATATAGTGAAGTCTTTGTTAGGGGTGAGTAGAAGTTGCGTATAGTGAAGTCTTTGTTAGACTATGAGTAGATGTTGCATATAGTGAAGTCTTTGTTAGACTATGAGTAGATGTTGCACATAGTGAAGTCTTTGTTAGACTGTGAGTAGAAGTTGCGTATAGTGAAGTCTTTGTTAGACTGTGAGTAGATGTTGCATATAGTGAAGTCTTTGTTAGACTGTGAGTAGAAGTTGCATATAGTGAAGTCTTTGTTAGACTGTGAGTAGAAGTTGCGTATAGTGAAGTCTTTGTTAGACTATGAGTAGATGTTGCACATAGTGAAGTCTTTGTTAGACTGTGAGTAGAAGTTGCGTATAGTGAAGTCTTTGTTAGACTGTGAGTAGAAGTTGCGTATAGTGAAGTCTTTGTTAGACTATGAGTAGATGTTGCACATAGTGAAGTCTCTGTTAGACTGTGAGTAGAAGTTGCGTATAGTGAAGTCTCTGTTAGACTGTGAGTAGATGTTGCACATAGTGAAGTCTCTGTTAGACTGTGAGTAGAAGTTGCGTATAGTGAAGTCTCTGTTAGACTGTGAGTAGAAGTTGCGTATAGTGAAGTCTCTGTTAGACTGTGAGTAGATGTTGCACATAGTGAAGTCTTTGTTAGACTGTGAGTAGATGTTGCACATAGTGAAGTCTCTGTTAGACTGTGAGTAGATGTTGCACATAGTGAAGTCTTTGTTAGACTGTGAGTAGAAGTTGCGTATAGTGAAGTCTCTGTTAGACTGTGGGTAGAAGTTGCGTATAGTGAAATCTTTGTTAGACTGTGAGTAGATGTTGCATATAGTGAAGTCTCTGTTAGACTGTGAGTAGAAGTTGCATATAGTGAAGTCTCTGTTAGACTGTGAGTAGAAGTTGCATATAGTGAAGTCTCTGTTAGACTGTGAGTAGATGTTGCGTATAGTGAAGTCTCTGTTAGACTGTGAGTAGATGTTGCGTATAGTGAAGTCTCTGTTAGACTGTGAGTATATGTTGCACATAGTGAAATCTTTGTTAGACTGTGTGTAGAAGTTGCGTATAGTGAAGTCTTTGTTAGACTGTGAGTAGAAGTTGCATATAGTGAAGTCTTTGTTAGACTGTGAGTAGATGTTGCGTATAGTGAAGTCTCTGTTAGACTGTGAGTAGATGTTGCGTATAGTGAAGTCTCTGTTAGACTGTGAGTAGATGTTGCGTATAGTGAAGTCTCTGTTAGACTGTGAGTAGATGTTGCGTATAGTGAAGTCTTTGTTAGACTGTGAGTAGATGTTGCGTATAGTGAAGTCTCTGTTAGACTGTGAGTAGAAGTTGCACATAGTGAAGTCTCTGTTAGACTGTGAGTAGAAGTTGCGTATAGTGAAGTCTTTGTTAGACTGTGAGTAGAAGTTGCGTATAGTGAAGTCTCTGTTAGACTGTGAGTAGAAGTTGCACATAGTGAAGTCTCTGTTAGACTGTGAGTAGAAGTTGCGTATAGTGAAGTCTTTGTTAGACTATGAGTAGATGTTGCATATAGTGAAGTCTTTGTTAGACTGTGAGTAGATGTTGCATATAGTGAAGTCTTTGTTAGACTGTGAGTAGATGTTGCATATAGTGAAGTCTTTGTCATGGGTGAGTAGATGTTGCATATAGTGAAGTATTTGTTAGGGGTGAGTAGATGTTGCAAATAGTGAAGTCTTTGTAAAGGGGGTGAGTATATGTTGCACATAGTGAAATCTTTGTTAGACTGTGAGTAGAAGTTGCGTATAGTGAAGTCTCTGTTAGACTGTGAGTAGAAGTTGCATATAGTGAAGTCTCTGTTAGACTGTGAGTAGATGTTGCGTATAGTGAAGTCTCTGTTAGACTGTGAGTAGATGTTGCGTATAGTGAAGTCTCTGTTAGACTGTGAGTAGATGTTGCGTATAGTGAATTTCTTTAATACTGTTTTCAGACTGGTGATAATGTATTATGTGTCATGCTGTTGAGATCTTCACGTTTTCATGGCTGGGATGTGGTTCTAGATGGCAACTAGGACTCCTCCCTTGGGTCTTTCTTCTCGGTCCTGTCTAAAAATGTAATACCCCCTAATGGAGAATCTGTAGGATCTTGTAAGATGGGTTTCCTGGATGCAGATACGTCAATGTAGTGTTCTTTTAATAATCTCTGGAGTTATAGTTTTTGTGTCTTTCTCTCTAGTATGCCAATGAATTATTGTAAGTCCACTTTCATTTGTTGTTTCTGAGATGTTTGGGTTTCCGCTTCCAATTCTGTTTAGTGGTCTTTTGGTTCCAGGACCATTTTTTTCCGGTTTTGTCACGTCTCGAATCAATGACCCCGTATCGGTCTAGTGTCTTTTGTTCTATAGCGTAGCTATCCTCATTCTAGTCTCGCGGCACTTGGGCCTACATTTTTGCCTCTATAGCGGCAATGCTTCTTCTCTGCTCCTTCCCATAAGCAGGTTGTCTTTCCGGCTTCTTGGCTCTTCCTGCTCACATGTTCTGTAGGGCTTCGTTGCCCCAGACTTTGTTCTAACAAAAATGTCCACAAGACACTTGTGGTTTAACATTATGAGTGGTGTTCACATGGACGGACTGTTGAATTGTGTTTTCTTTGTTTTTGATCCCCATCTGCCCTGGCTTTTTGTGAAAGGTCAAGGCGCATGTTTAACTAATCACAGACGCTTGAAAGGGATTATCTGACGTGATAACGACGTGACTCGCTCCCTCCGCTTAACTCTTGTTAGGAAGAGGGGGCTCTGAGAGAGGGAAAGAAGTAGAGAAAGAAACGAAAGGAGAACAATATTAAAGACAGGAAGGAAAGGAACAAAACGCCTTGCAGTGCTTATTTGAGGGGAAGTGGGGGTGGGGGGGGGTTATAAAAAATAGGTCGCCATTAAACTATACCTGCGCTCACTATGTAGAACGCTGGGTAAAGTATACACTGGGACATCACAAGCCATGGAATTCTCCTACATAAATCTCGAAATCATATGAATGTTTTCACACGGACATAAGAATCACTCAGCAGTTCCATTTGATAGAAATAAAGCATTTTTTGGAGGGGCATATCGCAAGCAGCCTGTCGGTCCCGTCATCTAGCGAGAAGTCTGTATTGATTCCATAATTTGGTGGATTATGCGGCGGTTTTTTTGTTCATATCCTTCGCTGCTTGCAATGACCAAGAGGTCTTTCCTGTACAACGATACAGTTTATCTAACTTTCTATTATCTTCTCTTACTTTAAGAGTATTTAAGTATTCAAGTATGTAAGTATTCAAATTGTTTATTTTCTTCATAAGACCACATTTATTATTTTTTTATAACTTTTTTTTATTTCTCTGAGAATTAACTTTTTTTCTTCTGAGTTTTGATTTCTTCAAACCGGCCATTTGCGAGCACTATTTTGTTATATAAATGTGTTTAATGACAGCTCCACTCAAGTTGGTCAAGCTATTCATCTTTCGTGTTTGTCCTTTATTCAATCGTTACCCGCAAAGTCAATGTTCCTACTGGTACTTTAAAATGTTGATAAAATTTGTTTCATAATCTTATATATCCACTACACCCTTTTCTCCCTTTATATGACATCTATGAGCGAGTAATTGATAAGGCCGAATTGGAAAGGCAGATACGACTTTCGGCAAATTCACAGAAAGGACCTGGAACAACACGAAACTAACACTAAAGACCAAACTCTTAATATATCAAACTTGTGTGCTTAGCACACTATTATATGGATCTGAAACCTGGACAACATACTCAAACCAGGAAAAAGACTAAATGTCTTACACATGCGATGTCTCCGCAGAATAATGCACATCAAATGGCAGAACAAAATAACCAACTTAACTGTCCTGCAACGTGGTAAGACCCCAACAATCGATGCTCAGATGTCGAAGACTAAAATGGCTGGGACACGTCCAGCGAATTGAAGAAAAACGCATCCCCAAGCAAATACTATGTAATGAACTAACACATGGAAAAAGACTAATCGGCAGACCTAAACTACGATATAGAGATTTCTGTAAATCATCTCTGAATGACTTCTCCATCTGTGAAAATGACTGGGAACATCTGGCAAGTGATCGAACATCATGGAGAGCATGTATAAGGAACGGTATAACATCATTTGAGACTGTGCTAAGACAAAACTTAGAAGAGAAAAGAGTCATTAAAAATTGATGGAAACCCTTTGGATCAGTGGGCCAGACTTGTTAATTCTGTGACCCGTGTGTTTGTCACACATTGAAAGAATTAGCCACGGGAGAAGCTGCTGGACAAAACAAAAGCCTAAAAAAAAAATACACCACACAAGACGGAAAGGGCCATATATATATGAACAAGTAGTGAATAAGGGATAGTTGTCTCACATTGGAAGAAGGAGAGACGACAAGAATGATAATGATCTTACATTAAAAGCAGGGAAGAGAATAGATAAAAATAATTGAGAGTGGTCTTACTTGAGGAGGACAAAGAGATTAAGTGAGCATGTACCCAAAAATGGGTAAAGCGTGAACTGTGAGGGTCGATAAAGAATTTTGTTTCTTTTCTTTCGCCGTATATATTGTTCATGATTGCCATCCTATGCCATGCTCTTGATCTAGTTCCTTCTATCTCAGTTATCCACATCACACCACAGTTAAATGTTAATGCCTAGATATTTCCCGAGTGTTACCGGGGCCTCATTATGTGGGAAGTAAAGAATAGTGACACTGTGACCTTCCATGCATGTCGTAAGAGGCGATTAAAGAGGTTGATTGATGGTTTGACAAACTGTCATTGTAAAAAAGTATTGTTATGGAAACAGAGCCATAGATTTTAGAAGCAGTGATCTCTGCTGCGAAATAACTGTTCAACTTGTATGTGTTCAAGAGGTGTTTACTCGAGCCGGTTGCGAGTTCTAACTTGTCAGCGGGATGTTATCTTACACCTGACCTTAAATCTCTCTTGATCAAATACCTTTTCTAAGTACGCCCAGTCTGCTAGAAGATGTTTTCTTTTTTTCCAACCTGTACATGTTCACACGGAGTGAAGCCATTTTGTCAGTTTACAGCTTTTAAATATTCAGGGTTACTGATGATTGGGGACTAATTGTGTGAACTTTAAACGATAAAGAGAAACAGAGCCAGCTTCAGGTTGAGACCTGTAAATGTTTAACAACAGTTAAATGGAGGCCAATGACAAGTGGTGTCAGACGAATGACAGGAAACAGTCTGAGCGATAAGATCAGAAATGAAGAACTGAGAAGAAAAGCTAGAAATTGCCCGAGCCATAGAATATATAAAGAAACAACAGATAAAATGATTTGACCACGTGACGCGGCAGAAAGATCAAAACACAACACAACGAGCCCTCGATAAACGTTGCGAGAATACCAGACCCAAGGGTCGACCACGAAAAAATGGATTGATGGAGGTTGGAATATTAGAAACACTAGGAAACATAACAGCAGCAGAGGCGAACAGAAGAGCAAAAGTCCGAAAATTATATCTCCCCTCGACGTTGAAAGGCAAATGAAGAAGGAAAGAAGACGAAGAAGATTAAATGGAGATAGTTTCGAGTGTTTCTTGTATTTGTTTAAGAAAAGTTAAATGGAGCCGGTTTTGGTATCTTATATGAAAGTGGTCATGAGTGGTTAAATTGAGTCAGTTGCAAAAGTTGACTTGTAAGTGTTTGAGACGAGCGGCACAGGGATGATTTGAGGGTTCTATTTGGGACTCAAATGGAGTAAAACGGAGCTAGTTGTGAGTATATTCCGCTTCCGGTGTTTCACAAGATGGCGGTATTATATTTGTCAGTTCGACGATGAATAGTATTTTTCATTTTGTGTTTGTTATAAGTGAGATTTCTCTGTTCATGATAAGTGAGATTTCTCTGTTCATGATAAGTGAGATTTCTCTGTTCATGATAAGTGAGATTTCTCTGTTCATTATAAGTGAGATTTCTATATTCATTATAAGTGAGATTTCTCTGTTCATTATCAGTGAGATTTCTCTGTTCATTATAAGTGAGATTTCTCTGTTCATTTAAGTGAGATTTCTCTGTTCATTATAAGTGGCATTTGTCTGTTCATTATAAGTGAGATTTATCTGTTCATTTAAGTGAGATTTCTCTGTTCATTTAAGTGAGATTTCTCTGATAATTATAAGTGAGATTTCTCTGTTAATTATAAGTGAGATTTCTCTGTTCATTATAAATGACATTTCTCTGTACATTATAAGTGAGGTTTCTCTGTTTATTATAAGTGAGATTTCTCTGTTCTTTATAAGTGAGATTTCTCTGTTCATTATAAGTGAGATTACTCTGTTTATTATAAGTGAGGGCAATCTTAGAGATTGTAACAATTGGAGAGGCGTGACACTTTTGTCAGTTGCCTCAAAATTATTCTGTAAAATCATCCTAAATAGAATAAAGGATTCAATAGATACAGTAATGCGTGAAGAACAGGCTGGGTTTAGAAAAGGGAGAAGCTGTCTTGACCACATTTTCACTCTACGACTTATATTGGAGGAACACATTGAAAAGCAAAAACCTTTTGTACTTAACTTCATCGACTTCAAAAAAGCATTTGATAGTATTCATAGAGATTCTTTGTGGAAAATTCTGAAGCAATATGGCTTACCATCAAAAATCATAAATATTATCAAAGACATGTATGATGGTTACACATGTGCAGTTCGAACAGAGGAAGGACTGAGCGAATGTTTCCCAATAGAAACTGGGGTTAAACAAGGATGTATTTTATCGCCCTTGTTATTTGGAATTGTTATGGACTTCATAATGAAGAAATGCTGCACTGGTAATAAAGGCATCGAATGGATACAAGGAGACCATTTGGAGGACCTGGACTTTGCTGATGACATAGTTCTCATCAGCAATCAGATAAAAACGATGCAGGAAAACACAAATGAACTATCATCAATAGCCAGCAAAATTGGGCTTGAGGTCAATCATGAAAAGACTAAAGTCATGAAAAGTTTAATTCCAACAAGTGACAAAATATACATGGAAAACAAACCAGTAGAAGAGATCGATCACTTCATCTATCTTGGAAGTCACATTGATCGAGAAGGGGATACGAGCAAAGAAATTAGAATCAGACTGGCTAAAGCAGCAATGTCTTTCAGAAGCCTTGAAAAGTTGTGGAAATCAAAACTCATTAGCACAAACACAAAACTTAGGCTATTCAAATCAAATGTACTATCAACCCTTACGTATGCGTGTGAAAGCTGGAAAACAACAAGAGATATAGAAACAAAGTTGAACGCATTCGAAAATAAATGTCTAAGGAAAATACTTGGTATAGAATGGAACGAATTCAAAACAAACGAGGAAATTAGAGAAATCGCCAATCAACCACTAATATCTTCAGTAATAAAGAAAAGACGATGGTCATACGTTGGACATGTGATGAGAAGAGATAATAATCGAATAGCAAAGCAAGCCCTCATATGGGAAACAACAGGTAAAAGAAAAAGAGGAAGACCCAGGGAGACACTGAGAAGAACATTGATGAGAGAGGCAAGAGCAGCAGGAATCGGCTCCCTCAATGAGATAGAACTGCTTGCACAGAACAGAGACAGATGGCGAGATTTGATAAAATATCTTTAAAAGAAAACTGCTAGAACAAAAATTCATATAGGAGAAGGTGTATCTTGGTCTACGCCCTATGGGCCGGTTACGGCTCGAAAGGTCAATAGATTATAAGTGAGATTTCTCTGTTCATTATAAGTGAGATTTCTCTGTTCATTATAAGTGAGATTTCTCAGTTCGTTATAAATGAGATTTCTCTGTTCATGATAAGTGAGATTTCTCTGTTGATTATAAGTGAGAATTCTCTGTTCATGATACGTGATATTTCTCTTGATCATAAGTGAGATTTCTCTGTTCATGATAAGTGAGATTTCTCTGTTCATTATAAATGACATTTCTCTGTACATTATAAGTGAGATTTCTCTGTTTATTATAAGTGAGATTGCTCTGTTCATTATAAGTGAGATTTATCTGTTCATTATAAGTGACATTTCTCTGTTCATTATAAGTGACATTTTTCTGTTCATTATATGTGAGATTTCTCTGTTCATGATAAGTGAGATTTCCCTGTACATTATAAGTGAGATTTATCTGTTCATGATAAGTGAGATTTCTCTGTTGATTATAAGTGAGAATTCTCTGTTCATGATACGTGACATTTCTCTTGATCATAAGTGAGATTTTTCTGTTCATGATAAGTGAAATTTCTCTGTTCATGATAAGTGAGATTTCTCTGTTCATTATAAGTGAGATTTTTCTTTTCATTATAAGTGAGATTTCTCTGTTCATTATAAGTGAGATTTCTCTGTTCATGATAAGATGATTTCTCTGTACATTACAAGTGAGATTTCTCTGTTCATGATAAGTGAGTTTTCTCTGTTCAAAATAAGTGAGATTTCTCTGTTCATTATAAGTGAGATTTCTCTGTTCATGATAAGTGAGATTTCTCTGTCAATTATAATTGAGATTTCTCTGTTCATTATAAGTGAGATTTCTCTGTTCATTATAAGTGAAATTCTCTGTTCATGATAAGTGAGATTTCTCTGTTCATTATAAGTAAGATTTCTCTGTTCATGATAAGTGAGATTTCTCTGTTCATTATAAGTGAGATTTCTCTGTTCATTATAAGTGAGATTTCTCTGTTCATTATAAGTGAGATTCTCTGTTCATGTTAAGTGAGATTTCTCTGTTCATTATAAGTGAGATTTCTCTGTTCATGATAAGTGAGATTTCTGTGTTCATTATAAGTGAGATTTCTCTATTCATGATAAGTGAGATTTCTCTATTCATTATAATTGAGATTTCTCTGTTCATTAAGTGAGATTTCTCTGTTCATGATAAGTGAGATTTCTCTGTTTATTAAGTGAGATTTCTCTGTTAATTATAAGTGAGATTTCTCTGTTCATGATAAGTGAGATTTCTCTGTTCATTATAAGTGAGATTTCTCTGTTCTCGATAAGTGAGATTTCTCTGTTCATTATAAGTGACATTTCTCTATTCAGAGATTGATTAAGTGAGATTTCTCTTTTCATGATAAGTGAGATTTCTCTGTTGATTATAAGTGAAATTTCTCTGTTGATTATAAGTGAGATTTCTCTGTTCATTATAAGTGAGATTTCTCTGTTCATTATAAGTTAGATTTCTCTGTTAATTTAAGTGAGATTTCTCTGTTCATTATAAGTGAGATTTCTCTGTTCATTATATGTGACATTTCTCTGTTCATTATAAGTGAGATTTCTCTGTTCATTTAAGTGAGATTTCTCGGTTGATTATAAGTGAGATTTCTCTGTTCATGATAAATGAGATTTCTCTGTTCATTATAAGTGAAATTTCTCTGTTCATTATACGTGAGATTCTCTGTTCATGATAAGTGAGATTTCTCTGTTCATTATAAGTGATATTTCTCTGTTCATGATAAGTGAGATTTCTCTATTCATGATAAGTGAGATTTGTCTATTCATTATAATTGAGATTTCTCTGTTCATTAAGTGATATTTCTCTGTTAATTATAAGTGAGATTTCTCTGTTCATTATAAGTGAGATTTCTCTGTTCTTGATTAGTGAGATTTCTCTATTCATTATAAGTGAAATTTCTCTGTTCATTATAAGTGACATTTCTCTATTCATTATAATTGAGATTTCTCTGTTCATTAAGTGAGATTTCTCTGTTAATTATAAGCGAGATTTCTCTGTTCATTTTAAGTGAGATTTCTCTGTTCATTATAAGTGAGAATTCTCTGTTCATGATAAGTGAGATTTCTCTGTTCATTATAAGTGATATTTCTCTGTTCATGATAAGTGAGATTTCTCTATTCATGATAAGTGAGATTTGTCTATTCATTATAATTGAGATTTCTCTGTTCATTAAGTGATATTTCTCTGTTAATTATAAGTGAGATTTCTCTGTTCATTATAAGTGAGATTTCTCTGTTCTTGATAAGTGAGATTTCTCTATTCATTATAAGTGAAATTTCTCTGTTCATTATAAGTGACATTTCTCTATTCATTATAATTGAGATTTCTCTGTTCATTAAGTGAGATTTCTCTGTTAATTATAAGCGAGATTTCTCTGTTCATTTTAAGTGAGATTTCTCTGTTCATTATAAGTGAGAATTCTCTGTTCATGATAAGTGAGTTTTCTCTGTATATTATAAGTGAGATTTCTCTGTTGATTATAAGTGAGATTTCTCTGTTCATGATAAGTGAGATTTCTCTGTTGATAATAAGTGAGATTTTTCTGTTCATTATAAGTGAGATTTCTCTGTTCATTTTAAGTGAGATTTCTCTTTTCATGATAATTGAGATTTCTCTGTTGATTATAAGTGAGATTTCTCTGTTCATTACCAGTGAGATTTCTCTGTTAATTTAAGTGAAATTTCTTTGTTCATTATAAGTGACATTTCTCTGTTCATTACATGTGAGATGTCTCTGTTCATTTAAGTGAGATTTCTCTGATAATTAGATGTGAGATTTCTCTGTTCATTATAAGTGAGATTTCTCTGTTCGTTATAAGTGAGATTTCTCTGTTCGTTATAAGTGAGATTTCTTTGTTCGTTGTAAGTGAGATTTCTCTTTTCATTATAAGTGAGATTTCTCAGTTCATTATAAGTGAGATTTCTCTGTTCATGATAAGTGAGATTTATCTGGCGAATTAATTAGGAAGGTGGGTTTTTCGCAGGTTTGGATGAAAGTGTAGTTTTCATGTTGTGTGTAATTCTGAATGTGGATTTTCCGACGGAATATATCAATCTGAAGGTGTATCCACGTCTTGAAGTGCTGTATGGCCGCGGTTAACCAGTCGTTAACGTGGAAATGGGTTCTGTACCGTGCGACCGAGTGAGTGCATGTGGGTCGAGAGAATCCTCGGCAGATTGCCGGCGTTCAGTGACGAAATAAACGACAAATATGACGACTAGGTTGGTACGACGCCCGTGCGCTGTCGGGGTCCGAAAGGGGAGTAAATGGTGCTGTACCCTTCCAGGCATGTTCGTAAGAGGTAAGAAAGAAGGGTGAGGCATGGGACTGGCTATCTCATACTATAAAATAATAAGCCGAAAAAAACTTCACAAACATGGACAAGTCAAAGAAAAGAATAAAAGTAAATCCGCCTTCCAGGAAAGATAAAGGCTCTCTGTCTAAGAGACGTATGACGCAAGCCGGAGAAAGCCGTAAGGAGTCCGGGTTGCCGACTCACCTTTTGTCTACCAGGGGAAATGACAAAGAGGAAGACCAAGGAACTCTTGGAGAAGACAGATAGAAGTAGAGATGAAAATGATTGGGAAGACATAGAATGATCTTAAAAGAATGGCAAGAAATAGAGGGGCTTGGAAAGTGTTTGTTGATGACCTATGCTCCACAGGGAGCTGAAAGGTAGAAGATGAAGGCTGGTACGAAACAGATAACGTCTAGACGACAATATCGAAGAAAGACAACAATAAAAGGAAAACGTGTCGGAATGTGTAAGAAACGGTCGAAATGCGAGAGACTATAGTCCGTTTCATAACTTGTGCCCAACTTTTAAAATCGATATCTTTTTAACCTCTTTTTGTAAGTTGTTCAAAATTGGCATGTACAGTTATAATGATTAGAACCCAACAGGGAATTAATTTCATTAAAAAAAAAACATTTGGTTATTATTGTTGCTTATTTGATTTATATAAATTTATAACGACCCATTGATGTAGTCAAAACTTAATGTTTACAGTATTTTAAGTTCAAAATAGCGAGTAAAAATCCATACACGGTCAAATTGACGTGTTTGCACGCCTTCAACGTGTGTTTTCTGACACAATTAGACACTTGTAAAAAACACGAGACATTGTGTGTTCCATTTCCGTTCATTCAGCGGCGGAGACGTGGAACGATAACATTTATCATGAGTCTTAAAATGAAATTCTGCAGTTTACAAAACATCGCAATAAAAATGTATGACTAGTTTTGCAAAGAGGCTAAACGAGGAAGATTATTTCATTCTTTAGAAAACCCTGAGAATAGGACAAGACACATTTTGGATTTATCTAAACGGTCATTTAATGGCTGGATTCAAGCACGTGACCGTCAATGTTCAAAATATACAAAATCACAAGGAAGAGCAAAAATGTTGGATAATTTCGACAGTGAACTTATTAGAAGTGAAATGCACAAAATGTTGGGTATGAATGAAACTGTTACAATAAGAAAATTGAAAGTATCGCTGAAAAAGAACAGTATTGAAATATCAAAGTCTACCTTATGGAGGAATGTGAGAGCTGCAGGTTTTACATTCAGAAAGTATTCCAATGGACGAAACATCATCTGTGAGAAGCCACATATAGTAGTCATGAGAATCAAGTACTTACGTGAAGTAAAAGAGGTGCGCAAGCAAGGTTATGATATTGTGTACTTGGATGAAACATGGATCAATGCTCACCACACTAACCAAAGGGAATGGCAGTCATCAGATGGAAAGATTAAGAGATTAATACCTAGCAGCAAAGGACAGCGCTTGATAATTGCGCATGCAGGTAGTCGACAACATGGACTAATACAGAATGCAGAGCTCATTTTTCTTTCAAAATCCATAGACAATCGGAATTATCACTCTGAGATGAATGGTCACATATTTAGACATTGGATTGAAAATTCTGTTCTCCCATCACTAGATCGACCATCTTGCCTAATAATGGACAATGCAGCGTACCACAAAATTGTTGCACTTGAAGACAAAGTCCAGACGTCATCCAGTACAAAAGATACTATTAAGATATGGCTCACAACAAAGGAGCACATACAATTTAATAACATGTACTTAAAACCTGAATTACTATCTCTAGTAAAGCAAAAACAAAGGACACAGATTTTTCAAATAGATAAGATTATCCAAGAGCACGGTCATATAAGTTTGAGGCTGCCACCTTACCATGCTCATTTAAATCCAATAGAACTAATCTGGGCAAAATTAAAAGGACAAGTGGCAGATGAAAATACAACATTCAAAATATGCGATGTAAAGACTCTTGCTAATCTCGCTTTATTAAATATAGACAAAGATTATTGGGCTAAATGTGAAGACCACGTCTTAAAACAGGAAGAGGAATATTGGAAAAATTGATGGTTTGTGGAATGTTCAACCCCAAACAGTTATTAATCTTTTAGACTCGTCTGATACAGAATGAAAGTATATAGCCCACACAATGTTGGCCCCTATATTACCTTACATTAGTTCAACAAACTCAAATTCAAGGAGGAGAACGTCATTTTCAGCTGAGACTTTAATGCTAGAGGTGACCAGTGGGGTAATGTCATAACCAACAAGCAGGGAAGAACACCTAGAGAACACGCTGGTGTCGGTCAATTTATTGTGCTTGAATAATGGAAGGGCCACCAGAATGGAAACTCTAGCAGGTGACTCCGATAGTGTCATAGAGCTGGCAACGGTTTGCAGGTGGAGTGTACTGGGATTCCACATAAATGATCGCTATCCATGTGTCATCCTTACTGAGAAAGGCAGAAATACAAGCCAACAAATAAAGCTTAGCGCATTCCACTATGAGAGCACAGACCAGGGTGTCATAAACAAAATTAGACATAGCAAACAGGGCACTCTTAGAGGGAAGCAGTAGAGATGGACGCAGTGGTTAAACGAAGATGTCGTGGAAGATCGGCGGAAAAAGAGACAAGCGACCAAGACATGTCAGAAAGCCAAAAATAATGAACGAACACAATCCGAGCTCTTAGAGCGTCTGAAAGAGGAGGTCGATCAACAAATGATACACTTTAAAATATGTGCTATGCAGGCTAAGGATGCCAAGTGGGATGATTTCTGGAAAAAAGTGTGCTCAGAAAAATCGCTAGCCATGTTCTAGCGCCTTTATCTGAGCATGAATGTCACAACATGACACAGAGGCATACCAGACTTCCAGACCACAGGCCGGATATGGCACAAATCTGATGAGAGCAAAGGGAAGGCCCTGCTTGCCCGCTACATTGTTGAGTAGACTGACCAAAGAAATGAGGCTGTAAAAATAAGGATACGGGAGTTACTCTAAGAATTATGTGAGAAGATCTCACAATCACAACCGATGCCATTCGCACAACACTTAAAAGGTCACACAACACTGCTCTTGGTCCAGATGTTGTTCGGTACGACGACAGAGATGATTTAGCTGACGACGACTTGAACGAACTGGTCAAGGAGTTTAATGCCAACTTTCAGAATGGCTAGATTAAGCAGGAGTGGCTACACAGCTACCTACTACCGCTACCGAGGCCAAACAAGGACCATTCTCTGATCAGTGCCTACAGAATCATCACGATTCAGAACACTGCGGGTAAGCTTGGAAAAATCAGATAGACAGAGCAAGGAAAAAAGCCAGAAAGCGAACAAATATTATGGAGAAATTGGCAGGAACAGACTGGGGAGCAGACAGTAATATTTTGAAAAGACTTTACATAGGAAGAGTAAGACCAGTTCTAGAGTATGGAGTCACAGCCTGGGCTATGGCTTCCAAATCACACCTTAGCAAAATTAACAGAACACAGAACCAAGTTGCCCGTATCATCACTGGTGCTATGAAATCTACACCTATCAAGACTCTAGAAACAGTAACAAGTTTACAACCCTTAGATGACAGACGGGTCACTAAAGTATTGCAACAAGCGGAGAAATATAGAAGGCACCCTAGCCAACTCATGCACCAAAGAATATCTGGTTCCGGAATTGTACGACTAAAGAGGAGCAACTTCGCTGCAATTGCCAACGAACTAACTACTGGAGCCCCAGTACTTTCTCAAACAATATCGAAACCCTTGGACCCATCTGATATGTCTCTTCATGGAAATCATAAAATACCAGAACTTAAGGAAAATATAGCAGGAATTATGAAAAAAGGCACCCAATCAGACACAGAAAGAAAACACGTAGCAGAAAAACACATACACGATACCTACCCACTGGACTCTTGGTCCCACATATACACAGATGGCTCTGCTACAAATGCCACCAGAAATGGAGGAGGAGGTGTGTTCTTGATGCTGAATAATCAGGACGAGATCACAACGTCAATAGCTACTGGAAAATATTCTCAAACAACTTTAAAGCAGAAACTGAGGCCATCAGAGATGCTGCAACACTGGCTACTCAACGAAAAAAAAACATGCACAATAAATTGGTGATTCTGACTGATGCTCTTTCAGTACTATGAGCTCTAAAAAGCCATAAGAACAATGAACTAGATGACTTGAGAACAACTCTGGACCAGCTATGCAATAACTTCCAGAGAGTAGTCATTCAGTGGATACCATCACACTGTAATACATTCGGGAACGAACACGCAGACATTTTATCTAAAGAGGGAGGGAAATTACCGCAAGAGAACCATCCGCTCAATTATGATGAAGCCAAATCCATCCTCAAGGGTCAGTTCCATGAAAAATGGAAACGAGAACACCCAAAGCATAACGAGAGTGGCGGATACCATCAACTATCAAGGAGGGATCAAGTCATCATACTTCACCTACGCACTGGCCACAATAGAACGATAAATCACGTTCACCAAATTCAAAATAGGTACAACCAGCCTATGCCACTGTACACTGGACAATATGACTACAAAACATGTTCTACAGGATTGCCCCCAGTACACAGACCTGAGAAGAGCAATGTGGTCCACATCCACCTCCCTGAAAGAAAAACTATATGGGGCAATCAATTCGCTTAAACGGAACGGACAACTGCCTTCATGAGAGAGTCTGGAATCCTACTCTGATTGAGTCTTGGACGCAGAGAGAGAGAGAGAGAGAGAGAGAGAGAGAGAAAGAGAATGAGAGAGATGTAGAGGTTGGTCATCACAGCCGACAACAATTTGTCCATGGCTGCCTCAAGGCTCACCATTGTCACACGTTCTATTTAACGTGTACAAAATAACAATCACGGGACAACAGCTGGATGGGAGTGAAAGAACTATGACCTTTGATGATGATATTCTAGTATATCGACAGGGAAAAGACAGGTGGGAGATCGCCTACACATTGCAAAGGGTACTCGATCGGCTTTCTTAATATTGTGGAGTATCAGTTGCCTTGATTAAACCTAATAAAGCATCAGTTACATGGTTCTCCCTTGATAATCATATTGTTAACATGGTTCTCCCTTGATAATCATATTGTTAACATGGAAACACCGGTGGTACGAATGGGGCCTGATGAGGTGATCAGAGACAAGTTGATGACATACCTCGGAGTTAAGTTTGATCGCAGCCTGTGTTTTCGGGACCACGTCGCCATGTGATAACAATGTCCCGAAAGGATTAGCCGCCTTAATGGTCATGGCAGCTGCCAACATCGAGCAGAGGCTACTTACTCTTCTGTTCCAGAGATTAGTCCTCACCTGTAAGAGTATGCCCTGGCAATTCTTTTGTCAGTACTACGCAAATTTGACAGGCTGGAGAAAATACAGAATGAAGCTACGCGCAGTGGGGTGTACTAGGGAGACTCCTCGTGTAGCAATGAGGTATCTTCTTGACTTTCTAACCATGGATGATAGGATCAAGATATGGAGGGCAATAGCATAACTGAAGATAAGTCCTGAAGATAAAGATCATCCATCGCACCATGAGCTCAACACAGGGAAATGTGTCAGACTAAAAGAGGCAAATCATGGGTGGGCCGAGCAGAAGATGTCATCAAACAGTTTTGTTGGCTTACCTATGTCAACACTGGCGTGGAGTGGATACCGGTACCTACGTCACCTCGGGCACATATTCATGTATTGTCATACTTGACAAGATATGCAGGAAGCAGAACTCAGTCGAGGTCAATGAGGAGGTCAAAGGTCTCATCACTGAGAAAGATGCAGTCATATAGAGTTATTGCAGAAGTAACAAAATATGTAGTTACCTTTGTTTACGTTCCAGGACATTCGAGAGTACGTTGAAATGAAAGAGCGGACAGGTTATCTAGCTGTGCTTTTGTTGAGGACGGCCAACCAATGAATCGGGCGGACGTCATCAATGCCCTCCGAGATGTGGGAAGAACACATGACTTCGATGACCATGAGTCCACGTCATTCTTTTGGGTGAAAGAAATGGGAGTTAAAATGGGCACAGCCAGAAACGATAAACTTAGTGGGCTTATAAGAAGACTTATCAGCCAACACAGAACTGGAGTCGTCAGTCACTGGACACTGCGAGACTTGCTGAGGATGGATCTGAGCACCTATGGACATGTTCGGAGTGCAATGATGATGACCAGCAAATAACTCAATATTTGTGATTTGTAATTCATAATTGTTGAACAACAGTTAAATGAAAAAAAAATGAACTTGGAAGTTTTCGTTACAAGTGAAAAGGAGCTAATTACGAGTTGCAGCGTGTAAATGTTCAAGGCGAGATAAATCAAACGAGTTTCCGGTTGTTAACATGTGGGTTTTGAAAAAAAAGGTAAATGGAGCTGGTTTTGTATCTATTCAAGATAAACTGAATGAGATCAATTGATTTCTCTACATTAAAAATGACCATAAATGGTTAAAATGAGCCGTGTTCTAACTTTTATATTTTAATCCAGAGAAGCGGAAAAAAGCGCCAGTTGCCGTTTCTAAGTTTATAATTTAGTCAGCAGAGTAATTGCTCATCATCAATCACAATACTATAATTTAGAAGCGCTAGTTTTGTTTAAGTGTCCAGGAGGAAATGGAGAAAATGTGGGTTCTTGCTTGCACGTTTTCAGGAGGAGGAAAAGGCAGTCACTTACGAATTGTAAAGTATAAATGTTAAAAAGAAGTGAAATAAGTCTAGCTGCAGGATGTAACATTGAAATATTCAAATGAAACTAAACAGAACCAGTTGAGGGTTGCTATATTTCAGTGTTCAAGAGAAATCAAGAGGGACCAGTTTTGTGTTGCAGGTTTTAAATTGTCCAGTAGGCTTAAAACAGAGGCAGTTGCTGGTTTTCAACTGTCCAGTGGGATTAAATCAGGGGCAGTTGCTGGTTTTCAATTGTCCAGTGGGCTTAAAACAGAGGCTGTTGCTGGTTTTCAATTGTCCAGTGGGCTTAAAACAGAGGCAGTTGCTGGTTTTCAATTGTCCAGTGGGCTTAAAACAGAGGCTGTTGCTGGTTTTCAATTGTCCAATGGGATTAAATCAGAGGCAGTTGCTGGTTTTCAATTGTCCAGTGAGCTTAAAACAGAGGCAATTGCTGGTTTCTTCTTATAAGTTTTAATGAGAAGTGAAACGGAGCCACTTGTGGGTTCCGACTTTTAAGTAAAGGTAAAGGTAAAGTACGAGACTTGAACCGGCGTCTTAGCACGCGAGTTTCCACCCATATGTGCTCGGCCGCCTATCCAGAAATGTTCGGATATTTCTGTATAGTGTCGCCTCAAGCATCTAAACTCAGATGCGAGGTAACATTCCTCACCTTCCCAGGGTAATACCCTGGTACCCATTTCTGCCAACGGCTGGGTCGACCGTGGGGTATTTTTTTTTTTCCAACCACAAGTACAATTCACACTGCTCCCAGCGGGAATCGAACACGGGTTGTCCGAACGTCAGTAGTCCAGTTGAGTGGTTTTCCCAACTAGGCTACCGAGGCCCCCAACGACTTTTAAGTATTCAGGATGACTGATCTGGAGCCAGTTATCTGTAATTACGTGACAGTAAATCGTAGCCAGTTATCTGTAACTACTTGACAGTAAATCGTAGCCAGTTATCTGTAATTACTTGACAGTAAATCGTAGCCAGTTATCTGTAATTACTTGACAATAAATCGAAGCCAGTTATCTGTAAATACTTAACAGTAAATCGTAGCCAGTTATCTGTAATTACTTAACAATAAATCGTAGCCAGTTATCTGTAATTACTTGACAATAAATCGTAGCCAGTTATCTGTAATTACTTAACAATAAATCGTAGCCAGTTATCTGTAAATACTTAACAGTAAATCGTAGCCAGTTATCTGTAATTACTTGACAATAAATCGTCGCCAGTTATCTGTAATTACTTGACAATAAATCGTAGCCAGTTATCTGTAATTACTTGACAATAAATCGTAGCCAGTTATCTGTAATTACTTGACAGTAAATCGTAGCCAGTTATATGTAATTACTTGACAATAAATCGTAGCCAGTTATCTGCAATTACTTGACAGTAAATCGTAGCCAGTTATCTGTAATTACTTGACAGTAAATCGTAGCCAGTTATCTGCAATTACTTGACAGTAAATCGTAGCCAGTTATCTGCAATTACTTGACAGTAAATCGTAGCCAGTTATCTGTAATTACTTGACAGTAAATCGTAGCCAGTTATCTGTAATTACTTGACAGTAAATCGTAGCCAGTTATCTGTAATTACTTGACAGTAAATCGTAGCCAGTTATCTGTAATTACTTGACAGTAAATCGTAGCCAGTTATCTGTAATTACTTTACAATAAATCGTAGCAAGTTATCTGTAATTACTTTACAATAAATCGTAGCAAGTTATCTGTAATTACTTGACAGTAAATCGTAGCCAGTTATCTGTAATTACTTTACAATAAATCGTAGCCAGTTATCTGTAATTACTTTACAATAAATCGTAGCCAGTTATCTGTAATTACTTTACAATAAATCGTAGCCAGTTATCTGTAATTACTTTACAATAAATCGTAGCCAGTTATCTGTAATTACTTGACAATAAATCGTAGCCAGTTATCTGTAATTACTTTACAATAAATCGTAGCCAGTTATCTGTAATTACTTTACAATAAATCGTAGCAAGTTATCTGTAATTACTTGGCAGTAAATCGTAGCCAGTTATCTGTAATTACTTGGCAGTAAATCGTAGCCAGTTATCTGTAATTACTTGGCAGTAAATCGTAGCAAGTTATCTGTAATTACTTGGCAGTAAATCGTAGCCAGTTATCTGTAATTACTTGACAATAAATCGTAGCAAGTTATCTGTAATTACTTTACAATAAATCGTAGCAAGTTATCTGTAATTACTTGACAGTAAATCGTAGCCAGTTATCTGTAATTACTTTACAATAAATCGTAGCCAGTTATCTGTAATTACTTTACAATAAATCGTAGCCAGTTATCTGTAATTACTTTACAATAAATCGTAGCCAGTTATCTGTAATTACTTTACAATAAATCGTAGCCAGTTATCTGTAATTACTTGACAATAAATCGTAGCCAGTTATCTGTAATTACTTGACAATAAATCGTAGCAAGTTATCTGTAATTACTTGGCAGTAAATCGTAGCCAGTTATCTGTAATTACTTGACAGTAAATCGTAGCCAGTTATCTGTAATTACTTTACAATAAATCGTAGCCAGTTATCTGTAATTACTTGGCAGTAACAATGGAACCATTTTCGGGTTCTAGCTTATAAATATTCAAGAGGAGTAAAATGGAGCCAAGTTCTGGTGCAAACTTATAAATGTACATCATCATCATCATCTAGTGCCATCTTCGCAACGAAGGTTGGCTACCATGGATCGCCATTCTGCTCTGTCACTTGATTTGATGGTGCAGGTTGTCATAGGCTGGTTTGTCCATCTTTTGATGTTACTCGTTCATGTTAGTCTTGGTCTGCGTCTGTTAATTTTACCTTGTATTTTCCCCTCCAGGATTATTTTTAGTAGGCTGTTGTGTTTTTTAACATGGCCCAAAAATGGCATTTGTCTTGTTTAAATTGTGCTTAGTAGTTCTCTTTTCATTTTTAGTTGTTTTAAGACTCCATCGTTTGTTTTCTTTTCCTTCCATCCAATTCTACCTATTCTTCTATATATCCACAATAATATATGTGTAAAAGTGGAGTAAAATGGAGCCAAGTTTGAGTGCTAACTTATAGATGTAAAAGTGGAGTAAAATGGAGCCAAGTTTAAGTGCTAACTTATAGATGTAAAAGTGGAGTAAAATGGAGCCAAGTTTAAGTGCTAACTTATAGATGTAAAAGTGGAGAAAATTGAGCTAAGTTTAAGTGCTAACTTATAGATGTAAAAGTGGAGAAAATGGAGCTAAGTTTAAGTGCTAACTTATAGATGTAAAAGTGGAGAAAATGGAGCTAAGTTTAAGTGCTAACTTATAGATGCAAAAGTGGGGTAAAATGGAGCTAAGTTCCGGTGCTAACTTATAGATGTTCATCATCATTATGTGCCAAACCGATTAGATGTCCTTCCACAATCTTCTATCTACAGTGCATCGTATCAGTTCTGTTGTTGACTGTTTCCCCATGCCATGACACCAAGCTATCCAGTATTTTCTCTATTTGTCGTCCCCGATCTCTCTGTCCTCTTATTTTGCCAGTTGTAACCAAGTATTTCAGCTTTCCTCATCTCATGATGTGTCCGAAAAATGTTGATTGTTTCTTTCTGATGTTTCTAAGGAGTTCCCTTTTTGTGTTGGCCTCTTTGAGAATTTCCTCATTGGTTTTTTTTATCTGTCCAGGGAACATTCAACATTCTTCTGAGAAACCCCATCTCTGTGGCCTCTAATCGTCTTTTCATTTGTTTGTCTACTGTCTATGATTCGCTTCCATAAGTAAGAAATGGTTCTATATAGCACCGATGAATTCTATTTCTCTCTTCTATTGACATAGATTTGTTGCATAAGATGTTTTTCATTTTCTGAAATGCTATTTTGGCCTGAGCTATTCTGCTCTTTATTTCTGTGGTACATCACCCATCTGATGTTATTATTGTGCCCAAGTATTTGACGCGTTCAACTTATACATGTTCAAGAGGAATAAAATGGAGCCAGTTTTGGGATGCAGCTTTTAATTGTTCATGTGGAGTAAAATTGAGCCAGTTGCGAGTTCTAAATTTCAATTCTTGAAGGGCAACAAAATAGAGCCAAATACGAGATCTAAACTTATATTTTAGTTATTATGGATGAACTGAAGCCAGTTGCAACGTGTAAATGTTTGCAAAGCAAGTTAAACAGAACCAGCTGTGTGTGCCAACAAGTAAATGGTCAAAAGACCTTGTTAGTTTTCGAAGGTAGGAAAATTGAGCCATTTCCTGGTTCCTACCAGTAACTATTCCACAGGAGTAAAATGGAGCCAATCGGCTGAACTAACTAATAGATGTTAAAATGAAGTGAATTTAGAGCCAGTTTCTTTTTTCTAACTTAGACATGTTTAAAAGGAGAGACATTCCTTTCATTGTGTGCTCTACCTTTTATGGAGCCAGTTGTAGACTCAAGAGCAAAATGGTGGTAGTTGCACTTTCTAACTTGCAAAAATTCAAAAGGAACGAAATGGAGCCTGTTTTGGGTTGCAACACGTAAGTGTACAACAGGATTTTAACGGAGTCTGTTATGTCGTAATTTGTATTTGTTAAGAGAATAGCTAACCAAGTTAGTTTTTGGATCGAAATTTTCAAGAGAAGTAAATATGAGACATGTACAATATGTAACTGTAGATGAGAGGTGAAACCAGGTGAGTTTGAATGTCCAACTTGAATGTGTTCATGAGATGTTGACTCGAGCCGCTCGCCAGTTTGTAAATGTGGCATATCTTTAGTCTGATGGCAAGCCCCAGGACGTCATGACTAGATGTGCGATTGGAGATTATCAGGCTTGGATTGAGTCATAATCGGTGATCCCCAGGGACAGGGTGCTAGCTATCAAGCTACCATAGCCCAGTGCTATAAGGTAACCATATTCATGTCTACTTTAACTAAAACAAGTTCCATTATACTTACCTCGGCAAACATGAACTGCTGTCAGTACAAGGAATGATAGCGCTAGAAGAACCATTGTTTGGTTATCGGGCCGAGTGTGGAAGATAATGACAATTGATAGAACTGCTGGAACCGCGCACCGCGGATTTCAACGATGCAAGTTCGTAGTCACTGTCCAGTTATCACGTTTATAATGAGAAACCACAACATCAGGTGCTGTAATTTCATTGGACCACGTAGATGTATGATATAATTATCAAGGACATTCATCACACGCATTAACGTTTAATAATGTCAGGGACGTAGACACAATTTCCAGTGCTGTGAAATGCTGCCAGTGCGCTCTCTTAAACGATGTATTATGTATAGATGTATATTACATTGATTATATATATATATATATATATATATATATATATATATATCATCATCATCAAGTACTGGGCCTATTGGCGTAGGTGATCATGTCTCTTCACAACTCTCGATCTCGACAGATATTTATTTTTTCTGTTGTTCTTCTGTCAAGCCATTCTGTTAAGCTGTTTGGTATTTTCTCTCTTTGCTTCTCTCTATCTCTTCTATCTCTTCGTCCCTCAATTTTTCCAGTTGTTACAATATATTCCAGTTGTTCTCTTCTCATTACATGGCCAAAAAAAATGATGATTGTTTCTTCCAAATATTGGAAATTAGCTCTCTTTTTGCTTAGGCCTCTTTCAGAACACTTCTATTACTTTTCTTAGCTATCCATGGTATTCTCAACATTCTTCTGTAAAACCACATTTCTACAGACTCTAGTGATTTTCTTGTCTGTTGCCCTATTGTCCATGATTCACATCCATATGTTAAGACTGGCTCTACATAACATTTAAGAACTCTTTTTCTTGTTTCTATTGGCAAAAATGGATATATATATATATATATATATATCTATATTGAGTTATTGAGTTATTTGCGGGTCATCATCAATGCACTCCGAACATGTCCATAGGTGCTCAGATCCCCTCCTCAGCAACTCCCTCAGTGTCCAGCGACTGACGACTCCAGTTCTATGTCGGTTGATAAGTCTTTTTACACGCCCACTAAGTTTCTCATTTCTGGCTGTGCCCATCTTAACTCCCATCTCTTTCATCCGAAGAAGTGACGTGGATCTGTGTTTGTCGAAGTCATGTGCTCTTCCCACATCTCGGAGGGCATTGATGATGTCCGCCCGATCCATTGGTTGCCCGTCCTCAACGACAGCGCAGCTAGCCAACCTGTCCGCTCATTCATTTCCCTGTACTCCCGCATGTCCAGGGACATAGACAAAGGTGACCTTACGTTTTTTTTATTTCTGCAACGACTCTACCCATTGCCTGCGTACAGAGCCCGCCTCCACTATTTTTATCATGCCCATCGAATCACTCAGTATACATGCGTAGGTGTAGTCTTGTGACTCTAACCATTTGAATGCCTTGGTCACTGCCATCACCTCCATTGTCATACTACTCGTGGTCATGACGTATGCACCACTGTTTTCCTTGACTATTCTGCCTGCCGATCGTGCTGTAAATGTCCATGCACTTCTTTGGTGTTGTATTACAGATCCGTGTGTAAAAATGACTGCATCTTTCTCATCCCATTTTTATAGAAATTCATATATATATATATATATATATATATATATATATATATATATATATATATATATATATATATATATATATATATAAAAGTAAAAAAGTAAAGTACCCCCGTCAAGCTAAGTGGCGTATAGGGAATATGGTGTTAGTGACCATACATTTTACAGACCATCGGCACATGATTTTTGGGGTAATGTGGTCGGTATTACGCCCGTGCCGCTTTACTTTCCCAGAAAAATATCGGGTACCTTTTAAAGGCTGGATGAACCGGAGCCGTCGGTTGGGATCGAACCCTACCTCTTGCCCTTTGTAGTCCAGTTCACTAACCACTGAGCTATCGCGGCTCCCTTTATACATATATATGTATATATAAATATGTACGTATATATTTCTAAATTTATTTTATTTTTTATTATCAAGGTTTAGGGTTTGGTTTAGGGTTTGGTTTAGGGTTAGGGCTCTTCCAAACCATAAACCTAACCCAGTGGGTCTTTTAATGACAGATTCGAGAGCGACCAAATAAAGCGCAAGAAGACGTTACTCCGAACAGAAATAATTAGGGACACTGAACTGGTAAATTACCTACACACACATACACACATTTTTAAATGTTAATAAAATTAATACACCAGCTCCTAACTTGTATTAGGTCATGTTTAAATTGAACATGGGGAAAACAAGAGTCCAGGACAATATGTAAGCTAATTGTAAACGTGGAATACGCAAATGTACTTTGGCTTTTTGTAATAATAAGAAAACAGTTGCAAAATAATGTGACAGTAGGAACAATTTAACAGATGTTGGCCCATTCCTGAATCTTCTTTGTATCGGTGTCAAATCAGTTTGATTGTGTACTTTGTTGTTTGGGCTTTGCCATGTCCATAGTCGCCTAGGGTGTTGTTTGAACCAGGTGTTACCTATAATAATTTAATGTGTCTTTATCCAATCTATCAATCTATCACCTCTGTCATTCGTCTCTTCAAGGCTGTGTCCCCCAGTCACATTTTGCACATAAGCTGTTCCTACCTTTGCATTGAAATCCCCTTATATAAAAGTAATCTCTTGGGATTTACACAGTTACATGGTCATCTCTAGCTCGTTGTTAAAGTGTCAATGTCTTCTTCTTCGCTATTACTTGTTGGTGCATAAACTTGAATTATGTTGCGATCCATTGGTCTACCTCTCAATTTTACCAGCAGAATTCTATCTGGCCACAATCCGTTCACTGTTTTGATTCTTTCTCTATCTTAACATTTAATTTTAATGAAAGCAACACAAAAGGTCACAGTCTGAATAGTAAGAAAACAGAAGTAATGGTCATATTGAAGAAACAATCATCACCATCATGTAGTAGAAAAATAAACTGATGTTGTTGTTGGTGCTGATTCAATTGTTGGTACTGATGTTATTGTTGGTGCTGATTCAATTGTTGGTGCTGATGTTATTGTTGGTGCTGATTCAATTGTTGGTGCTGATGTTATTGTTGGTGTTGATTCAATTGTTGGTGCTGATGTTATTGTTGGTGCTGATGTAATTGTTGGTGCTGATGTTATTGTTGGTGCTGATGTTATTGTTGGTGCTGATTCAATATTTGGTGCTGATGTTATTGTTGGTGCTGATGTTATTGTTGGTGCTGATTCAATATTTGGTGCTGATGTTATTGTTGGTGCTGATTCAATATTTGGTGCTGAAGTTATTGTTGGTGCTGATGTTACTGCTGGTGCTGATATTTTTGTTGGTGGTGATGTTATTGTAGGTGCTGATGTTATTGTTGGTGCTGATGTTATTGTTGGTGCTGATGTTGCTGTTGGTGCTGATGTTATTGTTGGTGCTGATGTTATTGTTGGTGCTGTTGTTATTGATGGTGCTGATGTTGCTGTTGGTGCTGATGTTATTGTTGGTGCTGATGTTATTGTTGGTGCTGATGTTATTGTTGGTGCTGATTCAATATTTGGTGCTGATGTTATTGTTGGTGCTGATTCAATATTTGGTGCTGAAATTATTGTTGGTGCTGATGTTATTGTAGGTGCTGATGTTGCTGTTGGTGCTGATGTTATTGTTGGTGCTGAAGTTATTGTTGGTGCTGATGATATTGTTGGTGCTGATGTTATTGTTGGTGCTGAAGTTATTGTTGGTGATGATGCTATTTTTGGTGATGTTGTTATTGCTGGTGCTGATGTTATTGTTGGTGATGATGTTATTGCTGGTAATGATGTTATTGCTGATGATAATGTTATTGCTGGTGATGATGTTATTGTTGGTGATGTTGTTATTGTTGGTGATGATGTTATTGCTGGTGATGTTGGTGATGTTGGTGATGATGTTATTGCTGGTGATGTTGGTGATGTTGATAATGTTGGTGCTGTTATTATTGTTGGTGCTGTTGTTATTGTTGGCGATGATGTTAATGTTGGTGATGATGTTATTTTTGGAGCAGATTCAATTGTTGATGCTGATGTTATTGTTGGTGATGTTGTTATTGTTGGTGCTGTTGTTAATGTTGGTGCTGTTGTTATTGTTGGTGAAGATGTTATTGTTGGTGAAGATGTTATTGTTGGTGCAGATGTTATTGTTGGTAATGATGTTATTGTTGGTGATGATGTTATTGTTGGTGCTGATGTTATTGTTGGTGATGATGTTATTGTTGATGATGATGTTTTTGTTGGTGCTGATGTTATTGTTGGTCATCACAAACAATAACATCAGCACCAACAAAAACAACATCATCATGATGTTATTGTTGGTGCTGATGTTATTGTTGGTGCTGAGGTTATTGTTAGTGCTGTTGTTATTGTTGGTGCTGTTGTTATTGTTATTGTTGGTGATGATGTTATTGCTGGTGCTGTCTCAATTTTTGATGCTGATGTTATTGTTAGTGATGATGTTATTGTTGGTGATGATGTTATTGTTGGTGATGATGTTATTGCTGGTGATGATGTTATTGTTGGTGCTGATGTTATTGTTGGTGATGATGTTATTGTTGATGATGATGTTTTTGTTGGTGCTGATGTTATTGTTGGTCATCACAAACAATAACATCAGCACCAACAAAAACAACATCATCATGATGTTATTGTTGGTGCTGATGTTATTGTTGGTGCTGAGGTTATTGTTAGTGCTGTTGTTATTGTTGGTGCTGTTGTTATTGTTATTGTTGGTGATGATGTTATTGCTGGTGCTGTCTCAATTTTTGATGCTGATGTTATTGTTAGTGATGATGTTATTGTTGGTGATGATGTTATTGTTGGTGATGATGTTATTGCTGGTGATGATGTTACTGTTAGTGCTGATGTTATTGTTTGTGATGATGTTATTGTTGGTGATGATGTTATTGTTGGTGATGATGTTATTGCTGGTGCTGATGTTGTTGTTGGTGCTGATGTCATTTTTAGTGCTGATGTTGTTGTTGGTGCTGATGTTATTGTTAGTGCTTATGTTATTGCTGGTGCTGATGTTGTTTGGTGCTGATGACGTTGTTGGTGATGATGTTATTGCTTGTTATGATGTTGTTGTTGGTGCTGATGTTATTGTTAGTGCTTATGGTATTGTTGGTGATGATGTTATTGCTGGTTCTGATGTTGTTTTTGGTGCTGATGTTATTGTTGGTGTGGATGTTGTTGTTGGTGTTGATGTTATTGTTGGTGCTGATGTTATTGTTGGTGCTGATGTTATTGTTGGTACTAAAGATTTTGTTGATGATGATGTTTTTATTGGTGTTAATGTTATTGTTGATGATAATTGTATTGTTGGTGATGGTGTTATTTTTGTTGATGATGTTACTGTTTGTGATTGTGTTATTGTTGGTGATGATGTTATTGTTGGTGATGATGTTATTGTTGGTGATGATGTTATTGTTGGTGCTGATGTTATTGTTGGTGATGATGTTATTGTTGATGATGATGTTTTTGTTGGTGCTGATGTTATTGTTGGTCATCACCAACAATAACATCAGCACCAAAAAAAACATCATCATCATGATGTTATTGTTGGTGCTGATGTTATTGTTGGTGCTGAGGTTATTGTTGGTGATGATGTTACTGTTGGTGCTGAGGTTATTGCTGGTTCTGTTGTTATTGTTGGTGCTGAGGTTATTGTTAGTGCTGTTGTTATTGTTGGTGCTGTTGTTATTGTTATTGTTGTTGATGATGTTATTGCTGGTGCTGTCTCAATTTTTGATGCTGATGTTATTGTTAGTGATGATGTTATTGTTCTTGATGATGTTATTGTTGGTGATGATGTTATTGCTGGTGATGATGTTATTGTTAGTGCTGATGTTATTGTTTGTGATGATGTTATTGTTGGTGATGATGTTATTGTTGGTGATGATGTTATTGCTGGTGCTGATGTTGTTGTTGGTGCTGATGTCATTTTTAGTGCTGATGTTGTTGTTGGTGCTGATGTTATTGTTCGTGCTGATGTTCTTGTTAGTGCTGATGTTGATGTTATTGCTGATGTTATTGCTGATGCTGATGTTATTGTTAGTGCTGATGTTATTGCTGGTGTTGTTGTTGTTTTTGTTAATGTTATTGTTATGCTGATGTTATTGTTGGCGCTGATGTTATTGTTTGTGTTAATGTTATTGTTATGCTGACGTTATTGCTGGTGCTGTTGTTATTGTTTTTGTTAATGTTATTGTTATGCTGATTTTATTGTTAGTGCTGATGTTGATGTTATTGCTGATGATATTGCTCGTGCTGATGTTATTGTTAATGCTGAAGTTATTGTTGTTGCTGATGTTATTGTTATGCTGATGTCATTGTTTGTGTTAATGTTATTGTGACGCTGATGTTAATGTTGGTGCTGACGTTATTGTTGTTGCTGATGTTGTTGTTGGTGCTGATGTTATTGTTGGTGCTGATGTTGTTGTTGGAGCTGATGTTGTTGTTGGTTCTGATGTTGTTGTTGGTGCTGATGTTATTTTTTGTGTTAATGTTATTGTTATGCTGATGTTGTTGTTGGTGCTGATGTTATTGTTGTTGTTGATGTTGTTGTTAGTGCTGATTTTATTGTTAGTGCTGATGTTGTTGTTGGTGCTGATATTATTGTTGGTGCTGATGTTATTGTTGGTTCTGATGTTGTTGTTGGTGCTGATGTTATTGTTGGTGCTGATGTTATTGTTAAAGCTGATGTTATTGTTGGTGCTGATGTTATTGTAAATACTGAAGTTATTGTTGGTGCTGATGTTATTGTTGGTGCTGATGTTATTGTTAAAGCTGATGTTATTGTTGGTGCTGATGTTATTGTAAATACTGAAGTTATTGTTGGTGCTGATGTTATTGTTATGCTGATGCCATTGTTTGTGTTAATGCTATTGTGATGCTAATGTTGTTGTTGACACTGATGCTATTGTTGGTGCTAAAGTTATTGTTGGTGTGATGTTATTGTTTGTGTTAATATTATTGTTATGCTAATGTTGTTGTTGGCGCTGATGTTATTATTAATGCTGATGGTATTGTTGGTGCTGATGTTATTGGTAGTACTGATGATATTTTTGGTGCTGATGTTATTGGTGGTGCTGATGTTATTGTTAGTACTTATGTTATTGCTGGTGCTGATGTTGTTTGGTGCTGATGTCGTTGTTGGTGATGATGTTTTTGCTAGTGATGATGTTATTGCTTGTTATGATGTTGTTGTTGGTGCTGATGTTATTGTTAGTGCTTATGTTATTGCTGGTGATGATGTTGTTGTTGGTGCTGATGTCGTTGTTGGTGATGATGTTTTTGCTAGTGATGATGTTATTGCTTGTTATGATGTTGTTGTTGGTGCTGATGTTATTGTTAGTGCTTATGGTATTGTTGGTGATGATGTTATTGCTGGTTCTGATGTTGTTTTTGGTGCTGATGTTATTGTTGGTGTGGATGTTGTTGTTGGTGTTGATGTTATTGTTGGTGCTGATGTTATTGTTGGTGCTGATGTTATTGTTGGTACTAAAGTTTTTGTTGATGATGATGTTTTTATTGGTGTTAATGTTATTGTTGATGATAATTGTATTGTTGGTGATGGTGTTATTTTTGTTGATGATGTTACTGTTTGTGATTGTGTTATTGTTGGTGATGATGTTATTGTTGGTGATGATGTTATTGTTGGTGATGATGTTATTGTTGGTGCTGATGTTATTGTTGGTGATGATGTTATTGTTAATGATGATGTTTTTGTTGGTTCTGATGTTATTGTTGGTCATCACCAACAATAACATCAGCACCAAAAAAAACATCATCATCATGATGTTATTGTTGGTGCTGATGTTATTGTTGGTGCTGAGGTTATTGTTGGTGATGATGTTATTGTTGGTGCTGAGGTTATTGCTGGTTATGTTGTTATTGTTGGTGCTGAGGTTATTGTTAGTGCTGTTTTTATTGTTGGTGCTGTTGTTATTGTTATTGTTGGTGATGATGTTATTGCTGGTGCTGTCTCAATTTTTGATGCTGATGTTATTGTTAGTGATGATGTTATTGTTGGTGATGATGTTATTGTTGGTGATGATGTTATTGTTAATGATGATGTTTTTGTTGGTTCTGATGTTATTGTTGGTCATCACCAACAATAACATCAGCACCAAAAAAAACATCATCATCATGATGTTATTGTTGGTGCTGATGTTATTGTTGGTGCTGAGGTTATTGTTGGTGATGATGTTATTGTTGGTGCTGAGGTTATTGCTGGTTATGTTGTTATTGTTGGTGCTGAGGTTATTGTTAGTGCTGTTTTTATTGTTGGTGCTGTTGTTATTGTTATTGTTGGTGATGATGTTATTGCTGGTGCTGTCTCAATTTTTGATGCTGATGTTATTGTTAGTGATGATGTTATTGTTGGTGATGATGTTATTGTTGGTGATGATGTTATTGCTGGTGATGATGTTATTGTTAGTGCTGATGTTATTGTTTGTGATGATGTTATTGTTAGTGCTGATGTTATTGTTTGTGATGATGTTATTGTTGGTGATGATGTTATTGTTGGTGATGATGTTATTGCTGGTGCTGATGTTGTTGTTGGTGCTGATGTCATTTTTAGTGCTGATGTTGTTGTTGGTGATGATGTTATTGTTCGTGATGATGTTCTTGTTAGTGCTGATATTGATGTTATTGCTGATGTTATTGCTGATGCTGATGCTGATGTTATTGTTAGTGCTGATGTTATTGCTGGTGTTGTTGTTGTTTTTGTTAATGTTATTGTTATGCTGATGTTATTGTTGGTGCTGATGTTATTGTTTGTGTTAATGTTATTGTTATGCTGACGTTACTGCTGGTGTTGTTGTTATTGTTTTTGTTAATGTTATTGTTATGCTGATGTTTTTGTTAGTGCTGATGTTGATGTTATTGCTGATGTTATTGCTCGTGCTGATGTTATTGTTAATGCTGAAGTTATTGTTGGTGCTGATGTTATTGCTATGCTGATGTCATTGTTTGTGTTAATGTTATTGTGACGCTGATATTAATGTTGGTGCTGACGTTATTGTTGTTGCTGATGTTGTTGTTGGTGCTGATGTTATTGTTGGTGCTGATGTTGTTGTTGGTGCTGATGTTGTTGTTGGTTCTGATGTTGTTGTTAGTGCTGATGTTATTTTTTGTGTTAATGTTATTGTTATGCTGATGTTGTTGTTGGTGCTGATGTTATTGTTGGTGCTGATGTTGTTGTTAGTGCTGATTTTATTGTTAGTGCTGATGTTGTTGTTGGTGCTGATATTATTGTTGGTGCTGATGTTATTGTTGGTTCTGATATTGTTGTTGGTGCTGATGCTATTGTTGGTGCTGATGTTATTGTTAAAGCTGATGTTATTGTTGGTGCTGATGTTATTGTTAATACTGAAGTTATTGTTCGTGCTGATGTTATTGTTATGCTGATGCCATTGTTTGTGTTAATGCTATTGTGATGCTAATGTTGTTGTTGACACTGATGCTATTGTTGGTACTAAAGTTATTGTTGGTGTTGATGTTATTGTTTGTGTTAATATTATTGTTATGCTAATGTTGTTGTTGGCGCTGATGTTATTATTAATGCTGATGATATTGTTGGTGCTGATGTTATTGGTAGTACTGATGTTATTGTTGGTGCTGATATTATTGTTAGTGCTTATGTTATTGTTGGTGCTGATGTTATTGCTGGTGCTGATGTTATTGTTTGTGCTTATGTTATTGCTGGTGCTGATGTTGTTGTTGGTGCTGATGTCGTTGTTGGTGATGATGTTTTTGCTAGTGATGATGTTATTGCTTGTTATGATGTTGTTGTTGGTGCTGATGTTATTGTTAGTGCTTATGGTATTGTTGGTGATGATGTTATTGCTGGTTCTGATGTTGTTTTTGGTGCTGATGTTATTGTTGGTGTGGATGTTGTTGTTGGTGTTGATGTTATTGTTGGTGCTGATGTTATTGTTGGTGCTGATGTTATTGTTGGTACTAAAGTTTTTGTTGATGATGATGTTTTTATTGGTGTTAATGTTATTGTTGATGATAATTGTATTGTTGGTGATGGTGTTATTTTTGTTGATGATGTTACTGTTTGTGATTGTGTTATTGCTGGTGCTGATGTTGTTGTTGGTGCTGATGTCATTTTTAGTGCTGATGTTGTTGTTGGTGCTGATGTTATTGTTCGTGCTGATGTTCTTGTTAGTGCTGATGTTGACGTTATTGCTGATGTTATTGCTGATACTGATGTTATTGTTAGTGCTGATGTTATTACTGGTGTTGTTGTTGTTTTTGTTAATGTTATTGTTATGCAGATGTTATTGTTGGTGCTGATGTTATTGTTTGTGTTAATGTTATTGTTATGCTGACGTTATTGTTAGTGCTGATGTTGATGTTATTGCTGATGTTATTGCTCGTGCTGATGTTATTGTTAATGCTGAAGTTATTGTTGGTGCTGATGTTATTGTTATGCTGATGTCATTGTTTGTGTTAATGTTATTGTGACGCTGATATTAATGTTGGTGCTGACGTTATTGTTGTTGCTGATGTTGTTGTTGGTGCTGATGTTATTGTTGGTGCTGATGTTGTTGTTGGTGCTGATGTTGTTGTTGGTTCTGATGTTGTTGTTGGTGCTGATGTTATTTTTTGTGTTAATGTTATTGTTATGCTGATGTTGTTGTTGGTGCTGATGTTATTGTTGGTGCTGATGTTGTTGTTAGTGCTGATTTTATTGTTAGTGCTGATGTTGTTGTTGGTGCTGATATTATTGTTGGTGCTGATGTTATTGTTGGTTCTGATGTTGTTGTTGGTGCTGATGCTAGTGTTGGTGCTGATGTTATTGTTAAAGCTGATGTTACTGTTGGTGCTGATGTTATTGTTAATACTGAAGTTATTGTTGGTGCTGATGTTATTGTTATGCTGATGCCATTGTTTGTGTTAATGTTATTGTGATGCTAATGTTGTTGTTGACACTGATGCTATTGTTGGTACTAAAGTTATTGTTGGTGCTGATGTTATTGTTTGTGTTAATATTATTGTTATGCTAATGTTGTTGTTGGCGCTGATGTTATTATTAATGCTGATGATATTGTTGGTGCTGATGTTATTGGTAGTACTGATGATATTGTTGGTGCTGATGTTATTGGTAGTACTGATGTTATTGTTGGTGCTGATATTATTGTTAGTGCTTATGTTATTGCTGGTGCTGATGTTATTGTTAGTGCTTATGTTATTGCTGGTGCTGATGTTGTTGTTGGTGCTGATGTCGTTGTTGGTGATGATGTTGTTGCTAGTGATGATGTTATTGCTTGTTATGATGTTGTTGTTGGTGCTGATGTTATTGTTAGTGCTTATGGTATTGTTGGTGATGATGTTATTGCTGGTTCTGATGTTGTTTTTGGTGCTGATGTTATTGTTGGTGTGGATGTTGTTGTTGGTGTTGATGTTATTGTTGGTGCTGATGTTATTGTTGGTGCTGATGTTATTGTTGGTACTAAAGTTTTTGTTGATGATGATGTTTTTATTGGTGTTAATGTTATTGTTGATGATAATTGTATTGTTGGTGATGGTGTTATTTTTGTTGATGATGTTACTGTTTGTGATTGTGTTATTGTTGGTGATGATGTTATTGTTGGTGCTGATGTTATTGTTGGTAATGATGTTATTTTTGGTAATGATTTAACTGTTTGTGATGATGTTATTGTTTGTGATTATGTTATTTTTGGTGATGATTTAACTGTTTGTGATGATGTTATTGTTAGTGATGATGTTATTGTTGGTGATGATGATATTGTTGGTGATGATGATATTGTTGGTGATGGATGATAATTTTTTGCTGGTTTTATTATAAACAGTAAAGCTTTTCTCCTAGCAGTGAGGTTCTCGTTGCAGTGTAAAAAATGTCCATTTAGTGGTGCTAGGTACCCAGTAAAAACAGAAATTAAGCTACGCCCATGCTACATGTAAACAGTTTATTGTTCGTTTGGTGTTGTTGACATTTTGCAAAACGAGAACCTCTGAATGTTGCTGAGATTTTTCTTTGACGAACAATTGAATGTTGTTGACATTTTGCATTACGACCACCCTTGAGTGTTGTTAACATTTCTTTGTCTTTGACTACTGAAATCTTGGTGACGTTGTGGTGCCACGTATTCAGCATGATCACATGTCAACATAAGAAAATAAACAATACACGTGGAGGTTTAATAAGTACAGGACATGAATTCTTGACTTTGTTATTAAATTATTATTTAATTGTCTTGTGTTAATAGTCATTTTTTCATTATGCCATACCACTATGCTATGATAAAGCAAGCAATGTTTTACATCAAATCTGCTTTCTTTCTTTCTACTGTCTTATTTTCTTGTTTCTGACAAACTTTGCTAACAACATAAACATGTTTTACATTTATTTGTCATGTAACATCTAGATTTCTGTCAACATTAACAGGGCAAATAAAAAAAATTACTAACATTCAAGGATAATATTTTAACTTGCAATATAAAATAATGATGCTTGTGACTATTTTAGTAGCTGTGATTGGGTTCACCAAACATACTGTAAGGCTGATAGTTCAAATCAAAATTACAACTCCATTTATTTGTTTATTTTTAAATGTCTCTTATATAAAAATCCCTTTTTTTGACCCTAATTGAAAAACTGGGAATCTTGTATTGCCCTTTTTTTGCATTGTTGTATATTAAATTGTATATTACTAATTCACGTTATTTTAATGCATCGTAAAAATCAGAACCTCTCATTGCTGATTTTAGGTTGCTGATTTGTAACTACGTTACATGGTCCTTAATATTTCATGTTAAATTAAACAAGTAAATGTTTTAGTTTCTGTTTAAACGGATGATGTCAATAAAGTATTCTTGATAATCTGTTACATACTATTAACAACCACTGCTGTTTTAAATATGTACATTCTAGTACAACTAATCATACTTACTTTCTTACTTCTTCAACGATTGCAAGCCTTTATGTTTTCTACCATCATCATTTTCTCTTTAATTTGTTTATTGCCAATATTGTTATTTTTATTATTCATTTCTTACTTTTTAAATTATTTATTTTTGGTTTTCCTGGTTTCTAATGAATTTAGATTTCGTTTTGTTTATTTCTTGTTACAAGTATTAACATTCAGTTGTCAGTCTACATTGTCATTAATATTTTTATGTCTTGTTTTCTATTAATTAAGATGATTTCTTTTTTGGTTTATGTTTTCTACGTTAGATAGTCTTAAATGCATTGTGTCGCTAGATTACGTCATGACATGCACCTTTCTCGTCGTGACATATCGGGCTCCTGGTTCTGACTCCTTCTCACTTGGTCAGTCTAGTCTAGGGTCTGGAATTAGCTAAAGATCATCACGTCAAAGCCGATGGTGGTAGACAAGAACGCTGCACTGTGAGCCGAAGAAGAGTAGTAAATCAAACATGTTGTCAGTCGCAACACACTGGCGGATATATCAAAGAGGTGATCCGAGCACTAAATATGCTCTCTAATGACCATAGAGAGTGAACTGTGGACTAACCTTCTGAGAACCTAATTAAATAATTACCTTATTGACTAACTAACCAAATAAATAACTTAGTAGCTAATTAAATAAGTAACCAATCAACTAACTAGTTAATCAACAAATTAATTGATTAACTAAGTAGATAAACAATCAACTAGCTAATTACCTAAATAACTAACTAGCTAAAGAACTAACTAGCTCATTAATTAATATATATATTCTTTACTTATTCTCCTGGCATTAGCATCCCTATATATAGATATATATATATATATATATATATATATATATATATATATATATATATATATATATATATATATAGTTTTTGTCTTCAGTTATGTTTCTCAAGTTCACAACTATCATAAATCGGACATATCTTTGCGTTAGTTTTATCTCGTTCATTATCCTACAATAACTAGTAACCGCCTGACATTGATGCTGAGGCGACGATTATGTTACGGGGTGTCCTTTCATTTGACAACCATTTTGCTTGTTGGTTTTCTAAGTAAGTAGTGGTGCGAATTGATCAATCGTGTATGGCATGGTTGACAATATTTTCAGTCTACTTCTGCAGCTTGTTATTCTTCTATATTTATAACATTCTTACAGATTGTAATTCATCGTTTTATCTTTGCTATCTTTTTTTATCTTTAGCATCTCTTTCTGTAATTTTCTGGCATCATCCGTTTCTTCCATTTTATTGATGTTAACTTTCTTGTTAAATTGCTATCCTGTATAGTCTATTATGCTCTGATTATCTTGTTTTTTTTGTGGATTTAGTCTATAGGTCACAGCGCACTCCAGGTGATCTCTTCCATATTGGCAGCATAAGCTGATACTCTCATTAAAATGCTCATTAACATGCATCCACTATTGTTTCTTTCTCGTCTAGATTCTCGATTGCGGAGACAGCGATATGCAGGTCTCATTCAGCTAAACACAGAGTCAACATTGTTACAGGACCCGCAAGCTAATAAGTGTTCCAGGCAATTGGCTGTTGAGTGAAGTAGTACGGTACCAGGTCCTGGCTTTACACAGAGACGGGATGTATGATCTGTGTTCGACTGCAATTTGCCACCAACAGAACAGCGATAACATCGAGTGTTTCACCGAAGTGGAGGCCTAACTTCACTTGTTGGACAGCGATCACATCGAGTGTTTCACCGAAGTGGAGGCCTAACTTCACTTGTTGGACAGCGATCACATCGAGTGTTTCACCGAAGTGGAGATCTAACTTCACTTGTTGGACAGCGATCACATCGAGTGTTTCACCGAAGTGGAGGCCTAACTTCACTTGTTGGACAGCGATCACATCGAGTGTTTCACCGAAGTGGAGGCCTAACTTCACTTGTTGGACAGCGATCACATCGAGTGTTTCACCGAAGTGGAGACATAACTTCGTTTGTTGGACAGCGATCACATCGAGTGTTTCACCGAAGTGGAGGCCTAACTTCACTTGTTGGACAGCGATCACATCGAGTGTTTCACCGAAGTGGAGGCCTAACTTCACTTGTTGGACAGCGATCACATCGAGTGTTTCACCGAAGTGGAGATCTAACTTCACTTGTTGGACAGCGATCACATCGAGTGTTTCACCGAAGTGGAGGCCTAACTTCACTTGTTGGACAGCGATCACATCGAGTGTTTCACCGAAGTGGAGACATAACTTCGTTTGTTGGACAGCGATCACATCGAGTGTTTCACCGAAGTGGAGGCCTAACTTCACTTGTTGGACAGCGATCACATCGAGTGTTTCACCGAAGTGGAGACATAACTTCGTTTGTTGGACAGCGATCACATCGAGTGTTTCACCGAAGTGGAGGCCTAACTTCACTTGTTGGACAGCGATCACATCGAGTGTTTCACCGAAGTGGAGGCCTAACTTCACTTGTTGGACAGCGATCACATCGAGTGTTTCACCGAAGTGGAGACATAACTTCGTTTGTTGGACAGCGATCACATCGAGTGTTTCACCGAAGTGGAGATCTAACTTCACTTGTTGGACAGCGATCACATCGAGTGTTTCACCGAAGTGGAGGCCTAACTTCACTTGTTGGACAGCGATCACATCGAGTGTTTCACCGAAGTGGAGACATAACTTCGTTTGTTGGACAGCGATCACATCGAGTGTTTCACCGAAGTGGAGGCCTAACTTCACTTGTTGGACAGCGATCACATCGAGTGTTTCACCGAAGTGGAGACATAACTTCGTTTGTTGGACAGCGATCACATCGAGTGTTTCACCGAAGTGGAGGCCTAACTTCACTTGTTGGACAGCGATCACATCGAGTGTTTCACCGAAGTGGAGGCCTAACTTCACTTGTTGGACAGCGATCACATCGAGTGTTTCACCGAAGTGGAGGCCTAACTTCACTTGTTGGACAGCACTCTGGGCACGCTCACTGACCATGCCGTTTACATGGATGTGGCGTATGTAGATTGTGCTGTCCGCGAAGACCGTGACTCCGACCCTCAAGTGCGCATCATGAGCTCAGCGCCTCATTTGAAAGAACGCAACACGTTCTGTAGAAGAGTATGAACGATCAGGATGAGCATTTTGTTCGCTGCTGGAACTGGGGTTACTGAGTAGATATGGGAATACCCTCATGCAGTGACGTTATTCCGTTTTTAAAGACTGAAGTATAAAGTCTGTACATTTGCTCTTTACTGACATTGTTAAATTTTTATAATGCTTTCTATTTTTGTGACACCCTCTGGATTGACTCATAATGTTTTGCGTTTTTGATCATTTGATTTTTTTTGGGACACCCTGTAGTTGATAGTGATAATGTTTTGTGTTTCCAATCGTGTACATTTATTTATATTTGTTTAAACACACTTTAGTTTGTAGAAAGATATTGTATTTAATATCGCCACTTAAAACTTAATGTCAGGACAGACAGAGAGAGAGAGAGAGGAAAAAGGGGGGGGGGAAGAGAGAGCTGGCAGCCCGGTGCAATGTTGTAATTAATGATTCGCTGTAAAAGAAACTCGACAGAGGACAGTTCTGAGACTCTCACATCAATAGAACGCCATGTCAGAAATGTGCAAGTAAAAAGAGAAAGAAAATGCTGACAAAGAAAAAAATAGAAGAAAGAAACCTAGTTTTGAAAACTAACGAGGAGTTAGAATAATTGTTATATATGATTGTGTTGTTTTTCTTTATAAAACAATCCTTACGCATTTGTGCTGCTGGAGAAAGGAAAGCTGCGGTGTCTGTACTGTTTGTTCTCTGTTCACTTACCCTTTAGGTTAGGCCTCGTTCTTGACCGTTTCTGGGAGCTAAATTGCAATGTGTTAGGTCTAGCATAGATCTTTTAGTCTATCCATCTTATCTTGGTCGCAAATACGGGATTTCCGTCTCCAAGATGACGGATCTAGTTCACGTCCTCTCGATCGCTGCAGAAAGTGTATCCGGGATCTGATTAATTTCGGTTCTTCGTGGCACTTTTCTGCGTTAAAGTCAAAATGACGATATACATATTACATCTGCGCCGCTAAAGCGAGGTCGTAGGCCGACAACAGTCCCTTTTTGACAAATCAAGTGTTGTTAATGTGTCCTTCCAGCGTCTAGACTTGATCTGCGCTTTATGTCACATTTGGTGCTGTTCATGACCGTTGTTAGAATTCCTTGACGCAAGTTATTTACATCATCATCATCATCATCATCATCATCATCATCATCATCATGTACCCTGCCGGTTGGCGTAGGCGATCATGTCCCTCCACAATCTTCTATCTACAGTGCATCGTATCAGTTCTGTTGTTGACTGTTTTCCATGCCATGACACCAAGCTATCCAGTATTTTCTCTCTTTGAAGGTGGTGGATGCTGTTGTGGGAGCAGCCGACAAGTAGTGCCGGTTATGGTCCCCGCACCGCGATGGCAGACAGAGGATCTCATGTATAGAGACAATGGCTGCGATCTCCGACTAGTACAGTCACTGCCAAGAAGGAAAGGAATGACAAACTACCTTCTTAAATTGCCTGGAATAATCATGACAAATCACAAGTTATTTACATGTTACTTATTAATGTGAAATGCTTCGTCAGCCGCAGTTTTATCCTTTTAGGGAATTTGCACTGTATTTTGTACGTCGTAGGCTGCATTAACTAGAGTAATCAAGAATCTAAAGGGCTCGTCATTGCTGTGCTTGCGACATTGCTATGTGTGCTACGTCATCGTAATGGCTCATCGTAAATTCATAGCCTGGCCTTACGCTAATCTTACGGTCTGTTGTTTGATATGCGATGGGGATGATCTGACGACTGTGTGTGTGTATGTTCGGAATTGGAGTCAACAACGATGGCCTAACATCATCAAGCGCTATACATTTTTAAAGAAGTATGAAGGTCATCATTTTCGGGAGGACGTGAGCTTCTTGGGATATGGTGGATAGGCGAAAGGAACCATTGAAGGCTATGCATGAACAGTGTTCCTTGTTGCAGTTTCCTCACATTCCCAGTCCATCGGGGACTCGTTGGTCTCGAGGTAAGACGCCGGCCTCGGTACATAGAGGTTGTAGGTTCAAATCTCGGCTACACCAGTTGGGATTTTTATTTATGATTTCTCTCTTCAGCAACCACCCCTGGTCTCAGCAGCGAGACTCGGCTTGAAACGTCAGTTACTCATCGACGAAAAAAACATGAGTACCTCCGAAGTCGGAGTTATCTGCCTGTGCGGCGAGGGACCCCTGTGCACACGGATGCCAGGGAAAAATGGATTAACACGCAAAATTTAGTTTCTAGTCTCTATGGACTTCGTCAGAGATGAAAGCTGGCGAACGCAACAACAACATCTTGGTTGCAAAATACACAGGGGGAGGGAGGGGGTAGTGGCGTGCGCATATGAAAGCTTACCGACATAGGGGGATAATAATAACTGAGGTGGTAAGTGAGCTTTTGCCAAGTGTAAGCGTGTATACGTATACATTTGTTGAAGTATTTTCTATCAGTGAAAGAAACTGGGAAAATGTGGCTGCGGGTCGTAGCACATGGAGAGCAAAAATACAAAATGGCACAACAATTTTCGAGGCAGTACTGATATTAAATTCAGAAGACAAAGGGCGCAATAGAAAAGAGACAAGGCCAGGTACCGCAAATACACCTTGCTCGTTCTGTGGATGGATCTGTCCGTCCAGGATTGGCAAATTCAGCCACGAGAGAAAATGTTCAGTGCAGAAGCACCCAGTATGAGACACTAATGCTTTACCAAACTACTGAATTATCACGATTGCTTACTACCAACCGTATGTCAAGACGCCAAAGGTCATATACATATATAGCATGCTATTATGTTACAATGAGTCTATGCATAAATGTATGTATATATAAATGTTTGTTCTTTCTTTGGTCTTGCCTTGTTTGGAAAACTGTATCATCTTAGTTGTTGTGCTTGATTATATGTGTGTGTTAGAGTGAGTGTGTGTTGTGAGGCTGTGATCGACCACACTTACTACCTCTTTAGACTAAAGATCAACAGCACAAACCGTACGTCCCCGCTGCCTTGTGGGGATCTCAGGAGAGGTCAACGTAGCAGCAGTAACACATTTTAAATAGCAAGCCCGAAGGGAAAAACTAGGGCAGGTAATGGTCTCATTTTGATTATTTCTGGCATCTCATACAGTCATGACTGGCACCATAGGAAACACATTTGTCGCCCATTGAAAGAACCAAAGAGAATTGAAAAATAATTACTTGACCTAGGCAATATATAATCTTCAAATGGTTCGTTATTAGTAAAATAGGCGAAGTTGTCATCACTAATCTTTGGACACAGCCATGGGTGCTCCGATATTCACCTAAAAATGTTCATTAACACGCATTCACTGCCATCTCGGTGTTCATCGACAATTCCTTTTACTTTTCTATAACACCGCTCTGTGCTGGCAACTGTAACTGTCTGCCCAAAGTCTTGATATCTAGATAGAGATATCTAGCTAATTATACTGTCTATCTGAAGTTATTAATGATAGCTTCCCTTTTCATTGACTGAAAATCTGGTACGACTGTCAAACATGTCAATCTATCAGCGCATTCGTTGCCCTCGGAGTGTGTAATGAAACAAACACTATCAGCGCATTCGTTGCCCTCGGAGTGTGTAATGAAACAAACACTATCAGCGCATTCGTTGCCCTCGGAGTGTGTAATGAAACAAACACTATCAGCGCATTCGTTGCCCTCGGAGTGTGTAATGAAACAAACACTATCAGCGCATTCGTTGCCCTCGGAGTGTGAAATGAAACAAACACTATCAGCGCATTCGTTGCCCTCGGAGTGTGTAATGAAACAAACACTATCAGCGCATTCGTTGCCCTCGGAGTGTGTAATGAAACAAACACTATCAGCGCATTCGTTGCCCTCGGAGTGTGTAATGAAACAAACACTATCAGCGCATTCGTTGCCCTCGGAGTGTGTAATGAAACAAACACTATCAGCGCATTCGTTGCCCTCGGAGTGTGAAATGAAACAAACACTATCAGCGCATTCGTTGCCCTCGGAGTGTGTAATGAAACAAACACTATCAGCGCATTCGTTGCCCTCGGAGTGTGTAATGAAACAAACACTATCAGCGCATTCGTTGCCCTCGGAGTGTGTAATGAAACAAACACTATCAGCGCATTCGTTGCCCTCGGAGTGTGAAATGAAACAAACACTATCAGCGCATTCGTTGCCCTCGGAGTGTGTAATGAAACAAACACTATCAGCGCATTCGTTGCCCTCGGAGTGTGTAATGAAACAAACACTATCAGCGCATTCGTTGCCCTCGGAGTGTGTAATGAAACAAACACTATCAGCGCATTCGTTGCCCTCGGAGTGTGTAATGAAACAAACACTATCAGCGCATTCGTTGCCCTCGGAGTGTGTAATGAAACAAACACTATCAGCGCATTCGTTGCCCTCGGAGTGTGAAATGAAACAAACAGAGTCTAAAACTGTGCTGCTTTGATGACGGCACTAATTCTTTCTATCTCCCTGGAGCGAAGCTATCCAGACATTGATAATCAAAGTCATCGAGCCAGTCAGCGAACATACATGAGCGAGATGTTCTCATTCTAAAAGATAAAACCGTTCGTTATGGCGTTCTTCTTTGTAATGACATGGTGTGTTCGTTATTTCTTCAATAGAAGGCCCAACAAAAGCGCAAGTAATCCGTTCTTGGGCAAAGTGGAACCGTCCCTATACATAAGAATGTGAGATTCTTTAAATTACTTACAGATGAGGGCATACCTTCTTCATTCATCATTATCTATTGTTGGGACTGTCGATCTCTTGTCCGCGATCTATTGTTCCTATCCTATAATGACTGCCGCAATGAGAGAAAAAGTAGCACTAGACTTTGGAGACACTGATATCTATTCTGTCGAAGTATAATTATCTATAGTGTATCCAATATAAATGTCTATAGTGTATCCCAATATAATTGTCTATAGTGTATCCCAATATAATTGTCTATAGTGTATCCCAATATAATTATCTATAGTGTATCCCAATATAATTATCTATAGTGTATCTCAATATAATTATCTATAGTGTATCCCAATATAATTGTCTATAGTGTATCCCAATATAATTATCTATAGTGTATCCCAATATAATTGTCTATAGTGTATCCCAATATAATTATCTATAGTGTATCCCGATATAATTGTCTATAGTGTATCACAATATAATTATCTATAGTGCATCCCAATATAATTATCTATAGTGCATCCCAATATAATTGTCTATAGTGTATCATAATATAATTATCTATAGTGTATCCCAATATAATTGTCTATAGTGTATCATAATATAATTGTCTATAGTGTATCCTAATATAATTGTCTATAGTGTATCCCAATAATATTGTCTATAGTGTATCTAATATAATGCTGTTAACTTTTGTTTGCAAATTTTGAGACTCTCAAAATGAGTTCGAATAATGGAAAGAATATCATATATTACTTGATTGGCGAGATCAATAGTTTGGGATACAAAAACACTATCACTCGTCAAAATATAATTAACATAGAACTGTGTTCTATGTTTTCTATTAATTTAATGATCCGTAAACGACAAATTGTCGGAATTAATCAAAAACGTAATAATAAGTCGCAAAATCTTCACAAAAATGGACAAATCAATGAAAAAAAAATAAATCCCCTATCCAGGAAAGATAAGGGCTCACTAAGAGATGTATGACGCAATCCGACAGAAAGCCGAAAGGAGTCCGGGTCGTCGGCTCACCTTTACCAGGAAGTCTGTCAATTCACCTCTGCCAGGAAGTCTACCAGTTTACCTCTACCAGGAAATCTACCAGTTTACCTCTACCAGGAAATCTACCAGTTTACCTCTACCAGGAAGTCTACCAGTTTACCTCTACCAGGAAGTCTACCAATTCACCTCTACCAGGAAATCTACCAGTTTACCTCTACCAGGAAATCTACCAGTTTACCTCTACCAGGAAGTCTACCAGTTTACATCTACCACGAAGTCTACCAGTGTACCTCTACCAGGAAGTCTACCAGTTTACCTCTACCAGGAAATCTACCAGTTTACCTATATCAGGAAATCTACCAGTTTACCTCTACCAGGAAATCTACCAGTTTACGTCTACCAGGAAATCTACCAGTTTACCTCTACCAGGAAATCTACCAGTTTACCTCTACCAGGAAATCTACCAGTTTACCTCTACCAGGAAGTCTACCAGTTAACCACTACCAGGAAATCTACCAGTTTACCTCTACCAGGAAGTCTACCAATTCACCTCTACCAGGAAGTCTACCAGTTTACCTCTACCAGGAAGTCTACCAGTTTACCTCTACCAGGAAGTCAACCAGTTTACATCTACCACGAAGTCTACCAGTGTACCTCTACCAGGAAGTCTACCAGTTTACCTCTATCAGGAAGTCTACCAGTTTACCTCTAGCAGGAAGTCTACCAGTTTACCTCTACCAGGAAGTCTACCAGTTTACCTCTATCAGGAAGTCTACCAGTTCACGTCTACCAGGAAGTCTACCAATTCACCTCTACCAGGAAGTCTACCAGTTCACCTCTACCAGGAAGTCTACCAGTTTACCTCTACCAGGAAGTCTACCAGTTTACCTCTACCAGGAGGCCTACCAGTTTACCTCTACCAGGAAGTCTACCAGTTTACCTCTACCAGGAATTCTACCAGTTTACATCTACCACGAAGTCTACCAGTGTACATATACCAGGAAGTCTACCAATTTACCTCTATCAGGAAGTCTACCAGTTTACCTCTACCAGGAAGTCTACCAGTTTACCTCTACCAGGAAGTCTACCAGTTTACCTCTATCAGGAAGTCTACCAGTTCACGTCTACCAGGAAGTCTACCAATTCAACTCTACCAGGAAGTCTACCAGTTCACCTCTACCAGGAAGTCTACCAGTTTACCTCTACCAGGAAGTCTACCAGTTTACCTCTACCAGGAGGTCTACCAGTTTACCTCTACCAGGAAGTCTACCAGTTTACCTCTACCAGGAATTCTACCAATTCACCTCTACCAGGAAGTCTACCAATTCACATCTACCAGGAAGTCTACCAGTTTACCTCTATCAGGAAGTCTACCAATTCACATCTACCAGAAAGTCCACCAATTCACCTCTACCAGGAAGTCTACCAATTCACCTCTACCAGGAAGTCTACCAGTTGACCTTTACCAGGAAGTCTACCAGTTCACCTCTACCAGGAAGTCTACCAGTTCACCTCTACCAGGAAGTATACCAATTCACCTCTATCAGGAAGTATACCAATTCACCTCTACCAGGAAGTCTACCAGTTCACCTCTACCAGGAAGTCTACCATTTTACCTCTACCAGTAAGTTCTCCAGAATTGGCACCTGGAATATACTTATTGGTTATTGGTTATTGGTTATGGAAGGCCTCGATATCACAGCAAACGAAGTAAAATCCATAATTGCTCAACCGCCCGTGCCAGTGGAATCATCCGAATTTCTAACTCATCTCGCAAACAAAGAAATGTAACTGTAGTCCCCATCGTAGCAGTCTCAGCACACGCCAAAAGACATAAGGCGAAACCGCGCAGAAAGTGAACACAGCCAACTGTTTCCTGTCATACGATATCATCATTCATCGTAAACAAGCGGGATATCGAAACAGGATCAAAACGGATGAGACACACAGCTCACGGTGTGCACAGAGCACTTACACTATATACTTACACTAAATGAACAAGGAAAAGCTGCACAAGTAGCAGCAGAAATGGCAAGCTACAAAACAAATATTTTAGAAATTTACGAAACAAGATAGGAACAGAAAGGTTACAATTAAACACAGGAGAGATGCTTTTATAATCAGAACACCAGGAACCTGGAGGAAAATATAGTGATGCTATAATGCTATCAAAAGAAGCATATAAAACACTGATAGAATGGGAAGCAGTAGGGTCAACACTAATAAGAACAACATTTAAAACAACCAAAAACAAAATAAAAATACACATTATCCAATGCTATGCACCAACCAATGGGGAGTCGCGATCTCGCTCAGTGGTTAGTGAACTGGATTACAAAGGACAAGGGGTAGGGTTCGATTCCAACCGACGGCTTCCGGGTTCACCCAGCCTTAAATGCGTACCGGATATTTTTCTGGGAAAGTAAAGCAGTACGGGCGTAATACCGACCACATTACCCCAAAAATCATGTGCTGAAGGTCTGTAAAATATAGGGTCACTAACACCATATTTCCCTATACGCCACTTGGCGTGACGGGGCACTTTACTTTTTTTTTATGCACCAACCAATGATAAGGAAGATTTAGTTAAAGGTGAATTCTATAAACAGCTACAATGTCAGACAGAAAGACGAGCCAAGGATATTATAATCTTGATGGGAGATCTAAATTTGGCAGAGAAAGCAGAGACAGCTGCAATTACAGGAGACAGCAGAACTCTTTATACTGTACAAAAGATGTTGACAAACACCTAAACATCCAGTGGAACACCAATTCTAGACAAATCTGGATTAATGCTAACAACAAGCGCAGACATAAAAGCCCGTTGGGCGGAACACTTCAAAGAAATTCTTGAGAGAAAAAGTAGCACTAGACTTTGGAGACACTGATATCTATTCTGTCGAAGTATAATTATCTATAGTGTATCCAATATAAATGTCTATAGTGTATCCCAATATAATTGTCTATAGTGTATCCCAATATAATTATCTATAGTGTATCCCAATATAATTATCTATAGTGTATCTCAATATAATTATCTATAGTGTATCCCAATATAATTGTCTATAGTGTATCCCAATATAATTATCTATAGTGTATCCCGATATAATTGTCTATAGTGTATCCCAATATAATTATCTATAGTGCATCCCAATATAATTGTCTATAGTGTATCCTAATAATATTGTCTATAGTGTATCATAATATAATTGTCTATAGTGTATCATAATATAATTGTCTATAGTGTATCCTAATAATATTGTCTATAGTGTATCCTAATAATATTGTCTATAGTGTATCCTAATATAATTGTCTATAGTGTATCATAATATAATTGTCTATAGTGTATCCTAATATAATTGTCTATAGTGTATCCCAATAATATTGTCTATAGTGTATCTAATATAATGCTGTTAACTTTTGTTTGCAAATTTTGAGACTCTCAAATTGAGTTCGAGTAATGGAAAGAATATCATATATTACTTGATTGGCGAGATCAATAGTTTGGGATACAAAAACACTATCACTCGTCAAAATATAATTAACATAGAACTGTGTTCAATGTTTTCTATTAATTTAATGATCCGTAAACGACAAATTGTCGGAATTAATCAAAAACGTAATAATAAGTCGCAAAATCTTCACAAAAATGGACAAATCAATGAAAAAAAATAAATCCCCTATCCAGGAAAGATAAGGGCTCACTAAGAGATGTATGACGCAATCCGACAGAAAGCCGAAAGGAGTCCGGGTCGTCGGCTCACCTTTACCAGGAAGTCTGTCAATTCACCTCTGCCAGGAAGTCTACCAGTTTACCTCTACCAGGAAATCTACCAGTTTACCTCTACCAGGAAATCTACCAGTTTACCTCTACCAGGAAGTCTACCAGTTTACCTCTACCAGGAAGTCTACCAATTCACCTCTACCAGGAAATCTACCAGTTTACCTCTACCAGGAAATCTACCAGTTTACCTCTACCAGGAAGTCTACCAGTTTACATCTACCACGAAGTCTACCAGTGTACCTCTACCAGGAAGTCTACCAGTTTACCTCTACCAGGAAATCTACCAGTTTACCTCTATCAGGAAATCTACCAGTTTACCTCTACCAGGAAATCTACCAGTTTACCTCTACCAGGAAATCTACCAGTTTACCTCTACCAGGAAATCTACCAGTTTACCTCTACCAGGAAGTCTACCATTTTACCTCTACCAGTAAGTTCTCCAGAATTGGCACCTGGAATATACTTATTGGTTATTGGTTATTGGTAATGGAAGGCCTCGATATCACAGCAAACGGAGTAAAATCCATAATTGCTCAACCGCCCGTGCCAGTGGAATCATCCGAATTTCTAACTCATCTCCCAAACAAAGAAATGTAACTGTAATCCCCATCGTAGCAGTCTCAGCACACGCCAAAAGACATAAGGCGAAACCGCGCAGAAAGTGAACACAGCCAACTGTTTCCTGTCATACGATATCATCATTCATCGTATACAAGCGGGATATCGAAACAGGATCAAAACGGATGAGACACACAGCTCACGGTGTGCACAGAGCACTTACACTATATACTTACACTAAATGAACAAGGAAAAGCTGCACAAGTAGCAGCAGAAATGGCAAGCTACAAAACAAATATTTTAGAAATTTACGAAACAAGATAGGAACAGAAAGGTTACAATTAAACACAGGAGAGATGCTTTTATAATCAGAACACCAGGAACCTGGAGGAAAATATAGTGATGCTATAATGCTATCAAAAGAAGCATATAAAACACTGATAGAATGGGAAGCAGTAGGGTCAACACTAATAAGAACAACATTTAAAACAACCAAAAACAAAATAAAAATACACATTATCCAATGCTATGCACCAACCAATGGGGAGTCGCGATCTCGCTCAGTGGTTAGTGAACTGGATTACAAAGGACAAGGGGTAGGGTTCGATTCCAACCGACGGCTTCCGGGTTCACCCAGCCTTAAATGCGTACCGGATATTTTTCTGGGAAAGTAAAGCAGTACGGGCGTAATACCGACCACATTACCCCAAAAATCATGTGCTGAAGGTCTGTAAAATATAGGGTCACTAACACCATATTTCCCTATACGCCACTTGGCGTGACGGGGGCACTTTACTTTTTTTTTATGCACCAACCAATGATAAGGAAGATTTAGTTAAAGGTGAATTCTATAAACAGCTACAATGTCAGACAGAAAGACGAGCCAAGGATATTATAATCTTGATGGGAGATCTAAATTTGGCAGAGAAAGCAGAGACAGCTGCAATTACAGGAGACAGCAGAACTCTTTATACTGTACAAAAGATGTTGACAAATACCTAAACATCCAGTGGAACACCAATTCTAGACAAATCTGGATTAATGTTAACAACAAGCGCAGACATAAAAGCCCGTTGGGCGGAACACTTCAAAGAAATTCTTGAGAGAAAAAGTAGCACTAGACTTTGGAGACACTGATATCTATTCTGTCGAAGTATAATTATCTATAGTGTATCCAATATAAATGTCTATAGTGTATCCCAATATAATTGTCTATAGTGTATCCCAATATAATTATCTAAAGTGTGTCCCAATATAATTATCTATAGTGTATCTCAATATAATTATCTATAGTGTATCCCAATATAATTTGTCTATAGTGAAGTGTATCCCAATATAATTATCTATAGTGTATCCCGATATAATTGTCTATAGTGTATCCCAATATAATTATCTATAGTGCATCCCAATATAATTGTCTATAGTGTATCCTAATAATATTGTCTATAGTGTATCATAATATAATTGTCTATAGTGTATCATAATATAATTGTCTATAGTGTATCCTAGAAATATTGTCTATAGTGTATCCTAATAATATTGTCTATAGTGTATCCCAATATAATTGTCTATAGTGTATCATAATATAATTGTCTATAGTGTATCCTAATATAATTGTCTATAGTGTATCCCAATAATATTGTCTATAGTGTATCTAATATAATGCTGTTAACTTTTGTTTGCAAATTTTGAGACTCTCAAAATGAGTTCGAGTAATGGAAAGAATATCATATATTACTTGATTGGCGAGATCAATAGTTTGGGATACAAAAACACTATCACTCGTCAAAATATAATTAACATAGAACTGTGTTCTATGTTTTCTATTAATTTAATGATCCGTAAACGACAAATTGTCGGAATTAATCAAAAACGTAATAATAAGTCGCAAAATCTTCACAAAAATGGACAAATCAATGAAAAAAATAAATCCCCTATCCAGGAAAGATAAGGGCTCACTAAGAGATTTATGACGCAATCCGACAGAAAGCCGAAAGGAGTCCGGGTCGTCGGCTCACCTTTACCAGGAAGTCTGTCAATTCACCTCTGCCAGGAAGTCTACCAGTTTACCTCTACCAGGAAATCTACCAGTTTACCTCTACCAGGAAATCTACCAGTTTACCTCTACCAGGAAGTCTACCAGTTTACCTCTACCAGGAAGTCTACCAATTCACCTCTACCAGGAAATCTACCAGTTTACCTCTACCAGGAAATCTACCAGTTTACCTCTACCAGGAAGTCTACCAGTTTACATCTACCACGAAGTCTACCAGTGTACCTCTACCAGGAAGTCTACCAGTTTACCTCTACCAGGAAATCTACCAGTTTACCTCTATCAGGAAATCTACCAGTTTACCTCTACCAGGAAATCTACCAGTTTACCTCTACCAGGAAATCTACCAGTTTACCTCTACCAGGAAATCTACCAGTTTACCTCTACCAGGAAATCTACCAGTTTACCTCTACCAGGAAGTCTACCAGTTTACCACTACCAGGAAATCTACCAGTTTACCTCTACCAGGAAGTCTACCAATTCACCTCTACCAGGAAGTCTACCAGTTTACCTCTACCAGGAAGTCTACCAGTTTAACTCTACCAGGAAGTCAACCAGTTTACATCTACCACGAAGTCTACCAGTGTACCTCTACCAGGAAGTCTACCAGTTTACCTCTATCATGAAGTCTACCAGTTTACCTCTACCAGGAAGTCTACCAGTTTACCTCTATCAGGAAGTCTACCAGTTCACGTCTACCAGGAAGTCTACCAATTCACCTCTACCAGGAAGTCTACCAGTTCACCTCTACCAGGAAGTCTACCAGTTTACCTCTACCAGGAAGTCTACCAGTTTACATCTACCAGGAGGTCTACCAGTTTACCTCTTCCAGGAAGTCTACCAGTTTACCTCTATCAGGAAGTCTACCAGTTTACCTCTACCAGGAAGTCTACCAGTTTACCTCTACCAGGAAGTCTACCAGTTTACCTCTATCAGGAAGTCTACCAGTTCACGTCTACCAGAAAGTCTACCAATTCAACTCTACCAGGAAGTCTACCAGTTCACCTCTACCAGGAAGTCTACCAGTTTACCTCTACCAGGAAGTCTACCAGTTTACCTCTACCAGGAGGTCTACCAGTTTACCTCTACCAGGAAGTCTACCAGTTTACCTCTACCAGGAATTCTACCAATTCACCTCTACCAGGAAGTCTACCAATTCACATCTACCAGGAAGTCTACCAGTTTACCTCTATCAGGAATTCTACCAATTCACATCTACCAGGAAGTCCACCAATTCACCTCTACCAGGAAGTCTACCAATTCACCTCTACCAGGAAGTCTACCAGTTTACCTTTACCAGGAAGTCTACCAGTTCACCTCTACCAGGAAGTCTACCAGTTCACCTCTACCAGGAAGTATACCAATTCACCTCTACCAGGAAGTCTACCAGTTCACCTCTACCAGGAAGTCTACCATTTTACCTCTACCAGTAAGTTCTCCAGAATTGGCACCTGGAATATACTTATTGGTTATTGGTTATTGGTTATTGGTTATGGAAGGCCTCGATATCACAGCAAACGAAGTAAAATCCATAATTGCTCAACCGCCCGTGCCAGTGGAATCATCCGAATTTCTAACTCATCTCGCAAACAAAGAAATGTAACTGTAATCCCCATCGTAGCAGTCTCAGCACACGCCAAAAGACATAAGGCGAAACCGCGCAGAAAGTGAACACAGCCAACTGTTTCCTGTCATACGATATCATCATTCATCGTAAACAAGCGGGATATCGAAACAGGATCAAAACGGATGAGACACACAGCTCACGGTGTGCACAGAGCACTTACACTATATACTTACACTAAATGAACAAGGAAAAGCTGCACAAGTAGCAGCAGAAATGGCAAGCTACAAAACAAATATTTTAGAAATTTACGAAACAAGATAGGAACAGAAAGGTTACAATTAAACACAGGAGAGATGCTTTTATAATCAGAACACCAGGAACCTGGAGGAAAATATAGTGATGCTATAATGCTATCAAAAGAAGCATATAAAACACTGATAGAATGGGAAGCAGTAGGGTCAACACTAATAAGAACAACATTTAAAACAACCAAAAACAAAATAAAAATACACATTATCCAATGCTATGCACCAACCAATGGGGAGTCGCGATCTCGCTCAGTGGTTAGTGAACTGGATTACAAAGGACAAGGGGTAGGGTTCGATTCCAACCGACGGCTTCCGGGTTCACCCAGCCTTAAATGCGTACCGGATATTTTTCTGGGAAAGTAAAGCAGTACGGGCGTAATACCGACCACATTACCCCAAAAATCATGTGCTGAAGGTCTGTAAAATATAGGGTCACTAACACCATATTTCCCTATACGCCACTTGGCGTGACGGGGGCACTTTACTTTTTTTTTATGCACCAACCAATGATAAGGAAGATTTAGTTAAAGGTGAATTCTATAAACAGCTACAATGTCAGACAGAAAGACGAGCCAAGGATATTATAATCTTGATGGGAGATCTAAATTTGGCAGAGAAAGCAGAGACAGCTGCAATTACAGGAGACAGCAGAACTCTTTATACTGTACAAAAGATGTTGACAAACACCTAAACATCCAGTGGAACACCAATTCTAGACAAATCTGGATTAATGCTAACAACAAGCGCAGACATAAAAGCCCGTTGGGCGGAACACTTCAAAGAAATTCTTGAGAGAAAAAGTAGCACTAGACTTTGGAGACACTGATATCTATTCTGTCGAAGTATAATTATCTATAGTGTATCCAATATAAATGTCTATAGTGTATCCCAATATAATTGTCTATAGTGTATCCCAATATAATTATCTATAGTGTATCCCAATATAATTATCTATAGTGTATCTCAATATAATTATCTATAGTGTATCCCAATATAATTGTCTATAGTGTATCCCAATATAATTATCTATAGTGTATCCCGATATAATTGTCTATAGTGTATCCCAATATAATTATCTATAGTGCATCCCAATATAATTGTCTATAGTGTATCCTAAAAATATTGTCTATAGTGTATCATAATATAATTGTCTATAGTGTATCATAATATAATTGTCTATAGTGTATCCTAATAATATTGTCTATAGTGTATCCTAATAATATTGTCTATAGTGTATCCTAATATAATTGTCTATAGTGTATCATAATATAATTGTCTATAGTGTATCCTAATAATATTGTCTATAGTGTATCCTAATAATATTGTCTATAGTGTATCCTAATATAATTGTCTATAGTGTATCATAATATAATTGTCTATAGTGTATCCTAATATAATTGTCTATAGTTTATCCCAATAATATTGTCTATAGTGTATCTAATATAATGCTGTTAACTTTTGTTTGCAAATTTTGAGACACTCAAAATGAGTTCGAGTAATGGAAAGAATATCATATATTACTTGATTGGCGAGATCAATAGTTTGGGATACAAAAACACTATCACTCGTCAAAATATAATTAACATAGAACTGTGTTCTATGTTTTCTATTAATTTAATGATCCGTAAACGACAAATTGTCGGAATTAATCAAAAACGTAATAATAAGTCGCAAAATCTTCACAAAAATGGACAAATCAATGAAAAAAAATAAATCCCCTATCCAGGAAAGATAAGGGCTCACTAAGAGATGTATGACGCAATCCGACAGAAAGCCGAAAGGAGTCCGGGTCGTCGGCTCACCTTTACCAGGAAGTCTGTCAATTCACCTCTGCCAGGAAGTCTACCAGTTTACCTCTACCAGGAAATCTACCAGTTTACCTCTACCAGGAAATCTACCAGTTTACCTCTACCAGGAAATCTACCAGTTTACCTCTACCAGGAAGTCTACCAGTTTACATCTACCACGAAGTCTACCAGTGTACCTCTACCAGGAAGTCTACCAGTTTACCTCTACCAGGAAATCTACCAGTTTACCTCTATCAGGAAATCTACCAGTTTACCTCTACCAGGAAATCTACCAGTTTACCTCTACCAGGAAATCTACCAGTTTACCTCTACCAGGAAATCTTCCAGTTTACCTCTACCAGGAAGTCTACCATTTTACCTCTACCAGTAAGTTCTCTAGAATTGGCACCTGGAATATACTTATTGGTTATTGGTTATTGGTTATGGAAGGCCTCGATATCACAGCAAACGGAGTAAAATCCATAATTGCTCAACCGCCCGTGCCAGTGGAATCATCCGAATTTCTAACTCATCTCCCAAACAAAGAAATGTAACTGTAATCCCCATCGTAGCAGTCTCAGCACACGCCAAAAGACATAAGGCGAAACCGCGCAGAAAGTGAACACAGCCAACTGTTTCCTGTCATACGATATCATCATTCATCGTAAACAAGCGGGATATCGAAACAGGATCAAAACGGATGAGACACACAGCTCACGGTGTGCACAGAGCACTTACACTATATACTTACACTAAATGAACAAGGAAAAGCTGCACAAGTAGCAGCAGAAATGGCAAGCTACAAAACAAATATTTTAGAAATTTACGAAACAAGATAGGAACAGAAAGATTACAATTAAACACAGGAGAGATGCTTTTATAATCAGAACACCAGGAACCTGGAGGAAAATATAGTGATGCTATAATGCTATCAAAAGAAGCATATAAAACACTGATAGAATGGGAAGCAGTAGGGTCAACACTAATAAGAACAACATTTAAAACAACCAAAAACAAAATAAAAATACACATTATCCAATGCTATGCACCAACCAATGGGGAGTCGCGATCGCTCAGTGGTTAGTGAACTGGATTACAAAGGACAAGGGGTAGGGTTCGATTCCAACCGACGGCTTCCGGGTTCACCCAGCCTTAAATGCGTACCGGATATTTTTCTGGGAAAGTAAAGCAGTACGGGCGTAATACCGACCACATTACCCCAAAAATCATGTGCTGAAGGTCTGTAAAATATAGGGTCACTAACACCATATTTCCCTATACGCCACTTGGCGTGACGGGGGCACTTTACTTTTTTTTTTATGCACCAACCAATGATAAGGAAGATTTAGTTAAAGGTGAATTCTATAAACAGCTACAATGTCAGACAGAAAGACGAGCCAAGGATATTATAATCTTGATGGGAGATCTAAATTTGGCAGAGAAAGCAGAGACAGCTGCAATTACAGGAGACAGCAGAACTCTTTATACTGTACAAAAGATGTTGACAAATACCTAAACATCCAGTGGAACACCAATTCTAGACAAATCTGGATTAATGCTAACAACAAGCGCAGACATAAAAGCCCGTTGGGCGGAACACTTCAAAGAAATTCTTGAGAGAAAAAGTAGCACTAGACTTTGGAGACACTGATATCTATTCTGTCGAAGTATAATTATCTATAGTGTATCCAATATAAATGTCTATAGTGTATCCCAATATAATTGTCTATAGTGTATCCCAATATAATTATCTATAGTGTGTCCCAATATAATTATCTATAGTGTATCTCAATATAATTATCTATAGTGTATCCCAATATAATTTGTCTATAGTGAAGTGTATCCCAATATAATTATCTATAGTGTATCCCGATATAATTGTCTATAGTGTATCCCAATATAATTATCTATAGTGCATCCCAATATAATTGTCTATAGTGTATCCTAATAATATTGTCTATAGTGTATCATAATATAATTGTCTATAGTGTATCATAATATAATTGTCTATAGTGTATCCTAGAAATATTGTCTATAGTGTATCCTAATAATATTGTCTATAGTGTATCCTAATATAATTGTCTATAGTGTATCATAATATAATTGTCTATAGTGTATCCTAATATAATTGTCTATAGTGTATCCCAATAATATTGTCTATAGTGTATCTAATATAATGCTGTTAACTTTTGTTTGCAAATTTTGAGACTCTCAAAATGAGTTCGAGTAATGGAAAGAATATCATATATTACTTGATTGGCGAGATCAATAGTTTGGGATACAAAAACACTATCACTCGTCAAAATATAATTAACATAGAACTGTGTTCTATGTTTTCTATTAATTTAATGATCCGTAAACGACAAATTGTCGGAATTAATCAAAAACGTAATAATAAGTCGCAAAATCTTCACAAAAATGGACAAATCAATGAAAAAAATAAATCCCCTATCCAGGAAAGATAAGGGCTCACTAAGAGATGTATGACGCAATCCGACAGAAAGCCGAAAGGAGTCCGGGTCGTCGGCTCACCTTTACCAGGAAGTCTGTCAATTCACCTCTGCCAGGAAGTCTACCAGTTTACCTCTACCAGGAAATCTACCAGTTTACCTCTACCAGGAAATCTACCAGTTTACCTCTACCAGGAAGTCTACCAGTTTACCTCTACCAGGAAGTCTACCAATTCACCTCTACCAGGAAATCTACCAGTTTACCTCTACCAGGAAATCTACCAGTTTACCTCTACCAGGAAGTCTACCAGTTTACATCTACCACGAAGTCTACCAGTGTACCTCTACCAGGAAGTCTACCAGTTTACCTCTACCAGGAAATCTACCAGTTTACCTCTATCAGGAAATCTACCAGTTTACCTCTACCAGGAAATCTACCAGTTTACCTCTACCAGGAAATCTACCAGTTTACCTCTACCAGGAAATCTACCAGTTTACCTCTACCAGGAAATCTACCAGTTTACCTCTACCAGGAAGTCTACCAGTTTACCACTACCAGGAAATCTACCAGTTTACCTCTACCAGGAAGTCTACCAATTCACCTCTACCAGGAAGTCTACCAGTTTACCTCTACCAGGAAGTCTACCAGTTTACCTCTACCAGGAAGTCAACCAGTTTACATCTACCACGAAGTCTACCAGTGTACCTCTACCAGGAAGTCTACCAGTTTACCTCTATCATGAAGTCTACCAGTTTACCTCTACCAGGAAGTCTACCAGTTTACCTCTACCAGGAAGTCTACCAGTTTACCTCTATCAGGAAGTCTACCAGTTCAAGTCTACCAGGAAGTCTACCAATTCACCTCTACCAGGAAGTCTACCAGTTCACCTCTACCAGGAAGTCTACCAGTTTACCTCTACCAGGAAGTCTACCAGTTTACATCTACCAGGAGGTCTACCAGTTTACCTCTACCAGGAAGTCTACCAGTTTACCTCTACCAGGAATTCTACCAGTTTACATCTACCACGAAGTCTACCAGTGTACCTCTACCAGGAAGTCTACCAGTTTACCTCTATCAGGAAGTCTACCAGTTTACCTCTACCAGGAAGTCTACCAGTTTACCTCTACCAGGAAGTCTACCAGTTTACCTCTATCAGGAAGTCTACCAGTTCACGTCTACCAGGAAGTCTACCAATTCAACTCTACCAGGAAGTCTACCAGTTCACCTCTACCAGGAAGTCTACCAGTTTACCTCTACCAGGAAGTCTACCAGTTTACCTCTACCAGGAGGTCTACCAGTTTACCTCTACCAGGAAGTCTACCAGTTTACCTCTACCAGGAATTCTACCAATTCACCTCTACCAGGAAGTCTACCAATTCACATCTACCAGGAAGTCTACCAGTTTACCTCTATCAGGAAGTCTACCAATTCACATCTACCAGGAAGTCCACCAATTCACCTCTACCAGGAAGTCTACCAATTCACCTCTACCAGGAAGTCTACCAGTTTACCTTTACCAGGAAGTCTACCAGTTCACCTCTACCAGGAAGTCTACCAGTTCACCTCTACCAGGAAGTATACCAATTCACCTCTACCAGGAAGTCTACCAGTTCACCTCTACCAGGAAGTCTACCATTTTACCTCTACCAGTAAGTTCTCCAGAATTGGCACCTGGAATATACTTATTGGTTATTGGTTATTGGTTATGGAAGGCCTCGATATCACAGCAAACGAAGTAAAATCCATAATTGCTCAACCGCCCGTGCCAGTGGAATCATCCGAATTTCTAACTCATCTCGCAAACAAAGAAATGTAACTGTAATCCCCATCGTAGCAGTCTCAGCACACGCCAAAAGACATAAGGCGAAACCGCGCAGAAAGTGAACACAGCCAACTGTTTCCTGTCATACGATATCATCATTCATCGTAAACAAGCGGGATATCGAAACAGGATCAAAACGGATGAGACACACAGCTCACGGTGTGCACAGAGCACTTACACTATATACTTACACTAAATGAACAAGGAAAAGCTGCACAAGTAGCAGCAGAAATGGCAAGCTACAAAACAAATATTTTAGAAATTTACGAAACAAGATAGGAACAGAAAGGTTACAATTAAACACAGGAGAGATGCTTTTATAATCAGAACACCAGGAACCTGGAGGAAAATATAGTGATGCTATAATGCTATCAAAAGAAGCATATAAAACACTGATAGAATGGGAAGCAGTAGGGTCAACACTAATAAGAACAACATTTAAAACAACCAAAAACAAAATAAAAATACACGTTATCCAATGCTATGCACCAACCAATGGGGAGTCGCGATCTCGCTCAGTGGTTAGTGAACTGGATTACAAAGGACAAGGGGTAGGGTTCGATTCCAACCGACGGCTTCCGGGTTCACCCAGCCTTAAATGCGTACCGGATATTTTTTCTGGGAAAGTAAAGCAGTACGGGCGTAATACCGACCACATTACCCCAAAAATCATGTGCTGAAGGTCTGTAAAATATAGGGTCACTAACACCATATTTCCCTATACGCCACTTGGCGTGACGGGGGCACTTTACTTTTTTTTTATGCACCAACCAATGATAAGGAAGATTTAGTTAAAGGTGAATTCTATAAACAGCTACAATGTCAGACAGAAAGACGAGCCAAGGATATTATAATCTTGATGGGAGATCTAAATTTGGCAGAGAAAGCAGAGACAGCTGCAATTACAGGAGACAGCAGAACTCTTTATACTGTACAAAAGATGTTGACAAACACCTAAACATCCAGTGGAACACCAATTCTAGACAAATCTGGATTAATGCTAACAACAAGCGCAGACATAAAAGCCCGTTGGGCGGAACACTTCAAAGAAATTCTTGAGAGAAAAAGTAGCACTAGACTTTGGAGACACTGATATCTATTCTGTCGAAGTATAATTATCTATAGTGTATCCAATATAAATGTCTATAGTGTATCCCAATATAATTGTCTATAGTGTATCCCAATATAATTATCTATAGTGTATCCCAATATAATTATCTATAGTGTATCTCAATATAATTATCTATAGTGTATCCCAATATAATTGTCTATAGTGTATCCCAATATAATTATCTATAGTGTATCCCGATATAATTGTCTATAGTGTATCCCAATATAATTATCTATAGTGCATCCCAATATAATTGTCTATAGTGTATCCTAATAATATTGTCTATAGTGTATCATAATATAATTGTCTATAGTGTATCATAATATAAATGTCTATAGTGTATCCTAATAATATTGTCTATAGTGTATCCTAATAATATTGTCTATAGTGTATCCTAATATAATTGTCTATAGTGTATCATAATATAATTGTCTATAGTGTATCCTAATATAATTGTCTATAGTGTATCCCAATAATATTGTCTATAGTGTATCTAATATAATGCTGTTAACTTTTGTTTGCAAATTTTGAGACTCTCAAAATGAGTTCGAGTAATGGAAAGAATATCATATATTACTTGATTGGCGAGATCAATAGTTTGGGATACAAAAACACTATCACTCGTCAAAATATAATTAACATAGAACTGTGTTCTATGTTTTCTATTAATTTAATGATCCGTAAACGACAAATTGTCGGAATTAATCAAAAACGTAATAATAAGTCGCAAAATCTTCACAAAAATGGACAAATCAATGAAAAAAATAAATCCCCTATCCAGGAAAGATAAGGGCTCACTAAGAGATGTATGACGCAATCCGACAGAAAGCCGAAAGGAGTCCGGGTCGTCGGCTCACCTTTACCAGGAAGTCTGTCAATTCACCTCTGCCAGGAAGTCTACCAGTTTACCTCTACCAGGAAATCTACCAGTTTACCTCTACCAGGAAATCTACCAGTTTACCTCTACCAGGAAGTCTACCAGTTTACCTCTACCAGGAAGTCTACCAGTTCACCTCTACCAGGAAATCTACCAGTTTACCTCTACCAGGAAATCTACCAGTTTACCTCTACCAGGAAGTCTACCAGTTTACCTCTACCACGAAGTCTACCAGTTACCTCTACCAGGAAATCTACCAGTTTACCTCTACCAGGAAATCTACCAGTTTACCTCTACCAGGAAATCTACCAGTTTACCTCTACCAGGAAGTCTACCAGTTTACCTCTACCAGGAAATCTACCAGTTTACCTATACCAGGAAATCTACCAGTTTACCTCTACCAGGAAATCTACCAGTTTACCTCTACCAGGAAGTCTACCAGTTTACCACTACCAGGAAATCTACCAGTTTACCTCTACCAGGAAGTCTACCAGTTCACCTCTACCAGGAAGTCTACCAGTTTACCTCTACCAGGAAGTCTACCAGTTTACCTCTACCAGGAAGTCTACCAGTTTACATCTACCACGAAGTCTACCAGTCACCTCTACCAGGAAGTCTACCAGTTTACCTCTATCATGAAGTCTACCAGTTTAACTCTACCAGGAAGTCTACCAGTTTACCTCTACCAGGAAGTCTACCAGTTTACCTCTATCAGGAAGTCTACCAGTTCACGTCTACCAGGAAGTCTACCAATTCACCTCTACCAGGAAGTCTACCAGTTCACCTCTACCAGGAAGTCTACCAGTTTACCTCTACCAGGAAGTCTACCAGTTTACATCTACCAGGAAGTCTACCAGTTTACCTCTACCAGGAAGTCTACCAGTTTACCTCTACCAGGAATTCTACCAGTTTACATCTACCAGGAGTCTACCAGTGTACCTCTACCAGGAAGTCTACCAGTTTACCTCTATCAGGAAGTCTACCAGTTTACCTCTACCAGGAAGTCTACCAGTTTACCTCTACCAGGAAGTCTACCAGTTTACCTCTATCAGGAAGTCTACCAGTTCACGTCTACCAGAAAGTCTACCAATTCAACTCTACCAGGAAGTCTACCAGTTCACCTCTACCAGGAAGTCTACCAGTTTACCTCTACCAGGAAGTCTACCAGTTTACCTCTACCAGGAGGTCTACCAGTTTACCTCTACCAGGAAGTCTACAGTTTACCTCTACCAGGAATTCTACCAATTCACCTCTACCAGGAAGTCTACCAATTCACATCTACCAGGAAGTCTACCAGTTTACCTCTATCAGGAATTCTACCAATTCACATCTACCAGGAAGTCCACCAATTCACCTCTACCAGGAAGTCTACCAATTCACCTCTACCAGGAAGTCTACCAGTTTACCTTTACCAGGAAGTCTACCAGTTCACCTCTACCAGGAAGTCTACCAGTTCACCTCTACCAGGAAGTATACCAATTCACCTCTACCAGGAAGTCTACCAGTTCACCTCTACCAGGAAGTCTACCATTTTACCTCTACCAGTAAGTTCTCCAGAATTGGCACCTGGAATATACTTATTGGTTATTGGTTATTGGTTATGGAAGGCCTCGATATCACAGCAAACGAAGTAAAATCCATAATTGCTCAACCGCCCGTGCCAGTGGAATCATCCGAATTTCTAACTCATCTCGCAAACAAAGAAATGTAACTGTAATCCCCATCGTAGCAGTCTCAGCACACGCCAAAAGACATAAGGCGAAACCGCGCAGAAAGTGAACACAGCCAACTGTTTCCTGTCATACGATATCATCATTCATCGTAAACAAGCGGATATCGAAACAGGATCAAAACGGATGAGACACACAGCTCACGGTGTGCACAGAGCACTTACACTATATACTTACACTAAATGAACAAGGAAAAGCTGCACAAGTAGCAGCAGAAATGGCAAGCTACAAAACAAATATTTTAGAAATTTACGAAACAAGATAGGAACAGAAAGGTTACAATTAAACACAGGAGAGATGCTTTTATAATCAGAACACCAGGAACCTGGAGGAAAATATAGTGATGCTATAATGCTATCAAAAGAAGCATATAAAACACTGATAGAATGGGAAGCAGTAGGGTCAACACTAATAAGAACAACATTTAAACAACCAAAAACAAAATAAAAATACACATTATCCAATGCTATGCACCAACCAATGGGGAGTCGCGATCTCGCTCAGTGGTTAGTGAACTGGATTACAAAGGACAAGGGGTAGGGTTCGATTCCAACCGACGGCTTCCGGGTTCACCCAGCCTTAAATGCGTACCGGATATTTTTCTGGGAAAGTAAAGCAGTACGGGCGTAATACCGACCACATTACCCCAAAAATCATGTGCTGAAGGTCTGTAAAATATAGGGTCACTAACACCATATTTCCCTATACGCCACTTGGCGTGACGGGGGCACTTTACTTTTTTTTTGCACCAACCAATGATAAGGAAGATTTAGTTAAAGGTGAATTCTATAAACAGCTACAATGTCAGACAGAAAGACGAGCCAAGGATATTATAATCTTGATGGGAGATCTAAATTTGGCAGAGAAAGCAGAGACAGCTGCAATTACAGGAGACAGCAGAACTCTTTATACTGTACAAAAGATGTTGACAAACACCTAAACATCCAGTGGAACACCAATTCTAGACAAATCTGGATTAATGCTAACAACAAGCGCAGACATAAAAGCCCGTTGGGCGGAACACTTCAAAGAAATTCTTGAGAGAAAAAGTAGCACTAGACTTTGGAGACACTGATATCTATTCTGTCGAAGTATAATTATCAATAGTGTATCCAATATAAATGTCTATAGTGTATCCCAATATAATTGTCTATAGTGTATCCCAATATAATTATCTATAGTGTATCCCAATATAATTATCTATAGTGTATCTCAATATAATTATCTATAGTGTATCCCAATATATTGTCTATAGTGTATCCCAATATAATTATCTATAGTGTATCCCGATATAATTGTCTATAGTGTATCCCAATATAATTATCTATAGTGCATCCCAATATAATTGTCTATAGTGTATCCTAATAATATTGTCTATAGTGTATCATAATATAATTGTCTATAGTGTATCATAATATAATTGTCTATAGTGTATCCTAATAATATTGTCTATAGTGTATCCTAATAATATTGTCTATAGTGTATCTAATATAATTGTCTATAGTGTATCATAATATAATTGTCTATAGTGTATCCTAATATATTGTCTATAGTGTATCCCAATAATATTGTCTATAGTGTATCTAATATAATGCTGTTAACTTTTGTTTGCAAATTTTGAGACTCTCAAATTGAGTTCGAGTAATGAAAGAATATCATATATTACTTGATTGGCGAGATCAATAGTTTGGGATACAAAAACACTATCACTCGTCAAAATATAATTAACATAGAACTGTGTTCTATGTTTTCTATTAATTTAATGATCCGTAAACGACAAATTGTCGGAATTAATCAAAAACGTAATAATAAGTCGCAAAATCTTCACAAAAATGGACAAATCAATGAAAAAAAATAAATCCCCTATCCAGGAAAGATAAGGGCTCACTAAGAGATGTATGACGCAATCCGACAGAAAGCCGAAAGGAGTCCGGGTCGTCGGCTCACCTTTACCAGGAAGTCTGTCAATTCACCTCTGCCAGGAAGTCTACCAGTTTACCTCTACCAGGAAATCTACCAGTTTATCTCTACCAGGAAATCTACCAGTTTACCTCTACCAGGAAATCTACCAGTTTACCTCTACCAGGAAGTCTACCAGTTTACATCTACCACGAAGTCTACCAGTGTACCTCTACCAGGAAGTCTACCAGTTTACCTCTACCAGGAAATCTACCAGTTTACCTCTATCAGGAAATCTACCAGTTTACCTCTACCAGGAAATCTACCAGTTTACCTCTACCAGGAAATCTACCAGTTTACCTCTACCAGGAAGTCTACCAGTTTACCTCTACCAGGAAGTCTACCATTTTACCTCTACCAGTAAGTTCTCCAGAATTGGCACCTGGAATATACTTATTGGTTATTGGTTATTGGTTATGGAAGGCCTCGATATCACAGCAAACGGAGTAAAATCCATAATTGCTCAACCGCCCGTGCCAGTGGAATCATCCGAATTTCTAACTCATCTCGCAAACAAAGAAATGTAACTGTAATCCCCATCGTAGCAGTCTCAGCACACGCCAAAAGACATAAGGCGAAACCGCGCAGAAAGTGAACACAGCCAACTGTTTCCTGTCATACGATATCATCATTCATCGTAAACAAGCGGGATATCGAAACAGGATCAAAACGGATGAGACACACAGCTCACGGTGTGCACAGAGCACTTACACTATATACTTACACTAAATGAACAAGGAAAAGCTGCACAAGTAGCAGCAGAAATGGCAAGCTACAAAACAAATATTTTAGAAATTTACGAAACAAGATAGGAACAGAAAGGTTACAATTAAACACAGGAGAGATGCTTTTATAATCAGAACACCAGGAACCTGGAGGAAAATATAGTGATGCTATAATGCTATCAAAAGAAGCATATAAAACACTGATAGAATGGGAAGCAGTAGGGTCAACACTAATAAGAACAACATTTAAAACAACCAAAAACAAAATAAAAATACACATTATCCAATGCTATGCACCAACCAATGGGGAGTCGCGATCGCTCAGTGGTTAGTGAACTGGATTACAAAGGACAAGGGGTAGGGTTCGATTCCAACCGACGGCTTCCGGGTTCACCCAGCCTTAAATGCGTACCGGATATTTTTCTGGGAAAGTAAAGCAGTACGGGCGTAATACCGACCACATTACCCCAAAAATCATGTGCTGAAGGTCTGTAAAATATAGGGTCACTAACACCATATTTCCCTATACGCCACTTGGCGTGACGGGGGCACTTTACTTTTTTTTTATGCACCAACCAATGATAAGGAAGATTTAGTTAAAGGTGAATTCTATAAACAGCTACAATGTCAGACAGAAAGACGAGCCAAGGATATTATAATCTTGATGGGAGATCTAAATTTGGCAGAGAAAGCAGAGACAGCTGCAATTACAGGAGACAGCAGAACTCTTTATACTGTACAAAAGATGTTGACAAATACCTAAACATCCAGTGGAACACCAATTCTAGACAAATCTGGATTAATGCTAACAACAAGCGCAGACATAAAAGCCCGTTGGGCGGAACACTTCAAAGAAATTCTTGAGAGAAAAAGTAGCACTAGACTTTGGAGACACTGATATCTATTCTGTCGAAGTATAATTATCTATAGTGTATCCAATATAATGTCTATAGTGTATCCCAATATAATTGTCTATAGTGTATCCCAATATAATTATCTATAGTGTATCTCAATATAATTATCTATAGTGTATCCCATATAATTGTCTATAGTGTATCCCAATATAATTATCTATAGTGTATCCCGATATAATTGTCTATAGTGTATCCCAATATAATTATCTATAGTGCATCCCAATATAATTGTCTATAGTGTATCCTAATAATATTGTCTATAGTGTATCATAATATAATTGTCTATAGTGTATCATAATATAATTGTCTATAGTGTATCATAATATAATTGTCTATAGTGTATCCTAATATAATTGTCTATAGTGTATCCCAATAATATTGTCTATAGTGTATCTAATATAATGCTGTTAACTTTTGTTTGCAAATTTTGAGACTCTCAAAATGAGTTCGAGTAATGGAAAGAATATCATATATTACTTGATTGGCGAGATCAATAGTTTGGGATACAAAAACACTATCACTCGTCAAAATATAATTAACATAGAACTGTGTTCTATGTTTTCTATTAATTTAATGATCCGTAAACGACAAATTGTCGGAATTAATCAAAAACGTAATAATAAGTCGCAAAATCTTCACAAAAATGGACAAATCAATGAAAAAAATAAATCCCCTATCCAGGAAAGATAAGGGCTCACTAAGAGATGTATGACGCAATCCGACAGAAAGCCGAAAGGAGTCCGGGTCGTCGGCTCACCTTTACCAGGAAGTCTGTCAATTCACCTCTGCCAGGAAGTCTACCAGTTTACCTCTACCAGGAAATCTACCAGTTTACCTCTACCAGGAAATCTACCAGTTTACCTCTACCAGGAAGTCTACCAGTTTACCTCTACCAGGAAGTCTACCAATTCACCTCTACCAGGAAGTCTACCAGTTTACCTCTACCAGGAAATCTACCAGTTTACCTCTACCAGGAAGTCTACCAGTTTACATCTACCACGAAGTCTACCAGTGTACCTCTACCAGGAAGTCTACCAGTTTACCTCTACCAGGAAATCTACCAGTTTACCTCTATCAGGAAATCTACCAGTTTACCTCTACCAGGAAATCTACCAGTTTACGTCTACCAGGAAATCTACCAGTTTACCTCTACCAGGAAATCTACCAGTTTACCTCTACCAGGAAATCTACCAGTTTACCTCTACCAGGAAGTCTACCAGTTTACCACTACCAGGAAGTCTACCAATTCACCTCTACCAGGAAGTCTACCAGTTTACCTCTACCAGGAAGTCAACCAGTTTACATCTACCACGAAGTCTACCAGTGTACCTCTACCAGGAAGTCTACCAGTTTACCTCTATCAGGAAGTCTACCAGTTTACCTCTACCAGGAAGTCTACCAGATTACCTCTACCAGGAAGTCTACCAGTTTACCTCTATCAGGAAGTCTACCAGTTCACGTCTACCAGGAAGTCTACCAATTCACCTCTACCAGGAAGTCTACCAGTTCACCTCTACCAGGAAGTCTACCAGTTTACCTCTACCAGGAAGTCTACCAGTTTACATCTACCATGAGGTCTACCAGTTTACCTCTACCAGGAAGTCTACCAGTTTACCTCTACCAGGAATTCTACCAGTTTACATCTACCACGAAGTCTACCAGTGTACCTCTACCAGGAAGTCTACCAGTTTACCTCTATCAGGAAGTCTACCAGTTTACCTCTACCAGGAAGTCTACCAGTTTACCTCTACCAGGAAGTCTACCAGTTTACCTCTATCAGGAAGTCTACCAGTTCACGTCTACCAGAAAGTCTACCAATTCACCTCTACCAGGAAGTCTACCAGTTCACCTCTACCAGGAAGTCTACCAGTTTGCCTCTACCAGGAAGTCTACCAGTTTACCTCTACCAGGAGGTCTACCAGTTTACCTCTACCAGGAAGTCTACCAGTTTACCTCTACCAGGAATTCTACCAATTCACCTCTACCAGGAAGTCTACCAATTCACATCTACCAGGAAGTCTACCAGTTTACCTCTACCAGGAAGTCCACCAATTCACCTCTACCAGGAAGTCTACCAATTCACCTCTACCAGGAAGTCTACCAGTTTACCTTTACCAGGAAGTCTACCAGTTCACCTCTACCAGGAAGTCTACCAGTTCACCTCTACCAGGAAGTATACCAATTCACCTCTACCAGGAAGTCTACCAGTTCACCTCTACCAGGAAGTCTACCATTTTACCTCTACCAGTAAGTTCTCCAGAATTGGCACCTGGAATATACTTATTGGTTATTGGTTATTGGTTATGGAAGGCCTCGATATCACAGCAAACGAAGTAAAATCCATAATTGCTCAACCGCCCGTGCCAGTGGAATCATCCGAATTTCTAACTCATCTCGCAAACAAAGAAATGTAACTGTAGTCCCCATCGTAGCAGTCTCAGCACACGCCAAAAGACATAAGGCGAAACCGCGCAGAAAGTGAACACAGCCAACTGTTTCCTGTCATACGATATCATCATTCATCGTAAACAAGCGGGATATCGAAACAGGATCAAAACGGATGAGACACACAGCTCACGGTGTGCACAGAGCACTTACACTATATACTTACACTAAATGAACAAGGAAAAGCTGCACAAGTAGCAGCAGAAATGGCAAGCTACAAAACAAATATTTTAGAAATTTACGAAACAAGATAGGAACAGAAGGGTTACAATTAAACACAGGAGAGATGCTTTTATATCAGAACACCAGGAACCTGGAGGAAAATATAGTGATGCTATAATGCTATCAAAAGAAGCATATAAAACACTGATAGAATGGGAAGCAGTAGGGTCAACACTAATAAGAACAACATTTAAAACAACCAAAAACAAAATAAAAATACACATTATCCAATGCTATGCACCAACCAATGGGAGTCGCGATCGCTCAGTGGTTAGTGAACTGGATTACAAAGGACAAGGGGTAGGGTTCGATTCCAACCGACGGCTTCCGGGTTCACCCAGCCTTAAATGCGTACCGGATATTTTTCTGGGAAAGTAAAGCAGTACGGGCGTAATACCGACCACATTACCCCAAAAATCATGTGCTGAAGGTCTGTAAAATATAGGGTCACTAACACCATATTTCCCTATACGCCACTTGGCGTGACGGGGGCACTTTACTTTTTTTTTATGCACCAACCAATGATAAGGAAGATTTAGTTAAAGGTGAATTCTATAAACAGCTACAATGTCAGACAGAAAGACGAGCCAAGGATATTATAATCTTGATGGGAGATCTAAATTTGGCAGAGAAAGCAGAGACAGCTGCAATTACAGGAGACAGCAGAACTCTTTATACTGTACAAAAGATGTTGACAAACACCTAAACATCCAGTGGAACACCAATTCTAGACAAATCTGGATTAATGCTAACAACAAGCGCAGACATAAAAGCCCGTTGGGCGGAACACTTCAAAGAAATTCTTCACCGTCCACTACCCCACAGTTTAATAGATTTTGAAGCTGGAACACCAGCAGCAGAATTAGATGTAAATTTAGATGACTTCACCCTGAGCCAAATAGAAACCACCTTAAAGCTTATAACCAATAACAAGGCTGCTGGAGAGGATAAGTTAACAGCTGAGATCCTCAAGAAAATTGATAGCCATAATCTAATACATCTGCAGAAAATGTTCAACATCATTTGGAAAACAGAGAAGACGCCTCATAAATTGAAAAAAAGGAATCATTGTTAAGATTCCTAAAAAGGGCAATTGTCCCCCACTGGAGGGGCGTGACACTTTTGTCAGTTGCCTCAAAGTTATTCTGCAAAATCATCCTAAATAGAATAAAGGATTCAATAGATACAGTAATGCGGGAAGAACAGGCTGGGTTTAGAAAAGGGAGAAGCTGCCTTGACCACATTTTCACTCTACGTCTTATATTGGAGGAACACATTGAAAAGCAAAAACCTTTTGTACTTAACTTCATCGACTTCAAAAAAGCATTTGATAGTATTCATAGAGATTCTTTGTGGAAAATTCTGAAGCAATATGGCTTACCACCAAAAATCATAAATATTATCAAAGACATGTATGATGGTTACACATGTGCAGTTCGAACAGAGGAAGGACTGAGCGAATGTTTCCCAATAGAAACTGGGATTAAACAAGGATGTATTTTATCGCCCTTGTTATTTGGAATTGTTGTGGACTTCATAATGAAGAAATGCTGCACTGGTAATAAAGGCATCGAATGGATACAAGGAGACCATTTGGAGGACCTCGACTTTGCTGATGACATATTTCTCATCAGCAGCCAGATAAAAATGATGCAGGAAAACACAAATGAACTATCAGCAATAGCCAGCAAAATTGGGCTTGAGATCAATCATGAAAAGACTAAAGTCATGAAAAGTTTAATTCCAACAGATGACAAAATATACATGGAAAACAAACCAGTAGAAGAGATCGATCACTTTATCTATCTTGGAAGTCGCATTGATCGAGAAGGGGATACAAGTAAAGAAATTAGAATCAGAATAGCTAAAGCAGCAATGTCTTTCAGAAGCCTTGAAAAGTTGTGGAAATCAAAACTAATCAGCACAAACACAAAACTTAGGCTATTCAAATCAAATGTACTATCAACCCTTACGTATGCGTGTGAAAGCTGGAAAACAACAAGAGATATAGAAACAAAGTTGAACGCATTCGAAAATAAATGTCTAAGGAAAATACTTGGTATAGTGTGGAATGAATTCAAAACAAACGAGGAAATTAGAGAAATCGCCAATCAACCACTAATATCTTCAGTTAAAAAGAAAAGACGATGGTCATATGTTGGACATGTGATGAGAAGAGATAATAACCGAATAGCAAAGCAAGCCCTCATATGGGAAACAACAGGTAAGAGAAAAAGAGGAAGACCCAGGGAGACACTGAGAAGAACATTGATGAGAGAGGCAAGAGCAACAGGATTCGGCTCCCTCAATGAGATAGAGCTGCTTGCACAGAACAGAGACAAATGGCGAGATTTGATAAAATATCTTTAAAAGAAAACTGCTAGAACAAAAATTCAGATGTGAGTAGGTGTATCTTGGTCTACACCCTATGGGCCGGCAACGGCTCGAAAGGTCAATAGATGGATAGATAGAGATCTAAACACAAATTATAGGATCAGACAACAGAGGCTTTGAAGAGATCATGAGAAAACATGGATTGGAGAAATGAATGAGAATTGAGAAACATTCGTGAACTTTTGTGCTCTTAATCAAATTAGCCTAAGGAGAAACAATATTCCAACATAAAAGAATACATATAACTACATGGGTGTCACCAAATCATAGAAAGGAGAATCAAATTGACTACATATGTATTAATAAAAAAAAGTAAGTCATCCTTATAGGATGTAAAAGTATATAGAAAAGCAGATATGGCGAGCAACACAAATGATAATCATGAAGATACAAACTTGCATTAATGGATGCTTACGCAGAATAAAAGGATGGAAATAGCAGGACAAAAGCACTAACATAGAATTATGGAAATGTACCAGTCAAATCATCATCAAGTACCGGTCATGCTGGCGTAGGTGATCATGTCTCTCCACAACTTTCGATCACGACAGTTATTTATTTTTTCTGTTGTTGACCTTCTGCCAAGCCATTCTCTTAAGCTGTCTTTAATTTTACTCTTTGCTTCCCTCTATCTCTTCGTCCCTCAATTTTTCCAGTTGTTACAATATATTCCAGTTGTTCTCTTCTCATTACATGGCCAAAAAATGATGATTGTTTCTTTCTGATATTGGAAATTAGCTCTCTTTTTGCTTTGACCTCTTTCAGAACATTTTCATTACTCTTCTTAGCTGTCCATGGTATTCTCAACATTCTTCTGTAAAACCATATTTCTACAGACTCCAGTGATTTTCTTGTCTGTTGTCCTATTGCCCATGATTCACATCCATATGTTAAGACTGTTCTACATAACATTTAAGAACTCTTTTTCTTGTTTCTATTGTCAAAAATGGATTGCATAGTGTCTTCCTCATTTTTTGGAAAGCTGCTTTTGCCTGAGCAATTCTGCATCTCATCTCTGTTGTACATCTTCCGTCTAAGGTTAACAAAGTTCTCGATATTTAAATTCATTTACCTGTTTTAATATTGTTCCACTTGTCTTTACTTTGACAAACACAAATTCACGTCACTTCTTTGGATGAAAGAGATGGAAGTTAAGTTGGGCACAGCCAGAAATGAGAAACTTAGTGGCCGTGTAAGAAGACTTATCATCCAACACAGAACTGGAGTCGTCAGTCGCTCGACACTGCGGAACTTGCTGAGGAGGGGATTTGAGCACCTATGGACATGTTCGGAATGCAATGATGATGACCCGCAAATTACTCAATAACTCAATAACTTGTCTTTATTTTGCACTGAGGTGATGTCTTTTTCTTTGTTGTTACCATTACTTCTGTCTTTCTGCTATTAGAGCTGAGTCTTTTAATTTTGCTTTCTTTCACTATAATGTCCAACATTTCTTGTAACTCTCTCTCTCTCTCTCTCTCTCTCTCTCTCTCTCTCCCTCTCTCTCTCTCCCCTTCTCTCCTCTCTCTCTCTCTCTCTCTCTCTGTCTGCGATCAAGACAATCAGAGTAGAATTCCAGACTTTCTCATGAAGTCAGTTGTCTGTTTAAGTGATTCGATTGTCCCGTATAGCTTCTCTGCCAGGGAGGTGGGTGTGGACCTCATTGCTCTTCTCATGTCTGTATACTGTAGGCAATCCTGTAGAACATGTTTTGTAGTCATATTGTCCAGTGTACAGTGGCATAGGCTGGTTGTACCTATTTTTAATTTGGTGAACATGTAATTTCTCATTCTATTGTGGCCAGTGTGTAGGCGAAGTATGATGACTTGATCCTTCCTTGAGGTATTCTTGTAACTCATGTTTACTCTTAGCGATTAAGACTGTATCATCAGCATACCTTAGATTATTTATATTATGACCTCCAGTTGTTATTCCAGGCATGCCCCTTATGGATCTTAAAACAATCTCACTATAAATATTAAACAAATCTGGTGACAGCACACAGCTTTTCCTAACACCCTGTTTTATTTGTTGTAACATTTCCAATTGGTTTCCAGTTCTTATGGCTGCTGTTTGTTGCCAGTACACGTTCTTTATTATTCTGAGATCTTTGCTGTCTACGTTTATGCTTTCTAAAATTGTGATTATTTCTTGGTGCTTTACTTTGTCAAATGCTTTGGTATAATCTGTGAAACATAGGTATAGATCTGTTTTCACATCAATGGCTCTTTCTACTAAAGATTTTATGATGTATATGGCATTGCTCGTTCCTTTACCTCTAATAAAACCACACTGTTCATCACTCATTTCTGGACTGATTTTGTTTTGCACCAGTCAAATACCAATGGATCTATCAATCTTTCGTTCGCCCGAAGTATTCGTTTCCTGTATAAATTTTACTGTCTTTTGTCATTCTTGCAGTGGCCCATATAGTTTTGTCTGTAGTATTGTATCTATGGGTCAATGGATTTTCCTCAGTCTACTATATTCAGTGCAGTCTTGAAGTATGTGTTCAGCAGTCTGGGGCGCCTGTCCACATGTACAAGTAGTTGATGTGCCGATCTTGAATTTTGTATACATGTGACTATGGAGTCGATTGCGACCTGTTCTGAGGCGTATAATGATAACTTGTTCATATCTATTCATATTATGAAAGGCATCCTGATCTGGGGCGTGTGATCCTCTGATTGATTTGATTATATGTTTATTATGATGGTATGTAACCGGAGTATCTAGTTGTGTGCCTGTTGAACCTTCCTTTGCCAACTGATCTGCTTTCTCATTTCCTGGTATTCCACAATGAGATGTGATCCACTGCAGGGCAACCCTGTGGTGCTTGCAGAGTTCAGTCAATAAGGTCTGAAGATGTGGTCATTTTCTGGATGGTAGTGCCCGGAGTACTGATCTTGCATCTGTCAAAAACACTACAGGCTGCGGGCTAAGATTACTGTTCAGCAGTTTTTCTATTGCCAACTTTATTGCTTGTATTTCTGCATCATAATTGTGACAATATTTCCCTGTTGCTATTTTATTCATTTACATAGTGTTATTTGGGTACTCTATATATGCACCTGCTACCCCATTCTTTACCGCATTCTGTGCTGATCCATCTGTGTACACACGAATCCATAGGTCTTGTGGGTATTCTTCATCCAGGAAACTGAGAGTTATTGTTTTTCGCTGTAGACTATTCTGTTCTTCTTTGTCAACTATTTCTTTCACTTCTGTCCGTATTTGTATTATTAATCCTGATACCTCCGTCCAGGGAGTCTGCTCTGGTATGGGCAGTAGGGGGTTAACCACTCTTGGCATGTCTGTTGTTTGTCTACTAATACGCTTGGCTTTGTGGATAAAACTGCTTCTCTTAAGTCGTCCCAATGCAAGATTTTGGAATCGGTCCTTCATTGGATGTCTCGGCATGCATACAAATTTTTCTGCCTGTATCAGCACCTTTGTGTCCCTCCGTTCTCTCAGTGCTGGTATCCTCCACAATTTCTCCATCTCCAATATTGGTGTTGATTTCATTGCTCCTGTGATGACCCTAAGTGCCTGGTTTTGTACTTTATCCAGTTCTTGCAGTGTGGTGTTTAATGCTGAGCACCATGCGGATGATCCATATTCTAAATGTGGGCGTATACTCTGTTGGTAAACTTTACTGAGTATTTTCCCACTCGCACCCCATGTGGTTCCACACAACTTTCTTAGAATAGCCAATTTCCTCCTTGCTTTTTGGGTTGCCTTATTTATCTGCTGTTTCCAAGATAGTTTGTTATCAAGTGTAACTCTGAGATATGTAGCTTGTATGTCTTCTTTCACAGGCTCGTTTATGTAGATGAGTCCTGCTTTTTGTTTTGGGGAGAGAGTGAAAAGTGTAGTACTGCATTTGTCTGTATTGATGCTGATACACCATCTATTTGTTCATGAATTCAGTGCATCCATAGATCTTTGTAACAATTTGGAGGCCACTGTTGCATACTCCTCTGTGCACCACATTACCAAGTCATGTGCATACATTGCCACTTTGATGCCATGTGGTTGTTCAGTAACTATACCAATATATGGCCCTTTTCGTCTTGTCAGACGGTCTAGTGGAGGCTATTGCGTATTTTTTGAGGTATTGTTTTTGCCGAACAGCTTCTCTCGTGGCTAATTCTACCAATGTTTGACAAACACACGCGGTCACATAATGAACAGGTCAGGCTCGCTGGTCCACAGGGTTTACCATCCTTTTTCATGAGTCTCTTCTCTTCTAAGTCCTGTCTTAGAACAGTCTCAAATGTTGTTATACCGTTCCTTATACGTGCTCTCCATGATGTGCGATCACTTGCCAGATGTTGCCAGTCGTTTTCACAGATGGAGAAGTCTTTCAGAGATGATTTGCAGATATCTCTATATCGTAGTTTAGGTCTGCCGATTTGTCGTTTTCCGTGTTTTAGCTCGCCATATAGTATTTGCCTAGGAATGCGTTTTTCTTCCATCCGTTGGACATGCCCCAGCCATCTTAGCCTTCGACTTCTGAGCATCGACATGATTGTTAGGGTCTTAGCACGTTGCAGGACAGTTAAGTTGGTTATTTTGTCCTGCCATTTGATGTGCATTATTTTGCGGAGACATCGCATGCGGAAGACATTTAGTCTTTTTTCCTGGTTTGAGTATGTTGTCCAGGTTTCGGATCCATATAGTAGTGTGCTAAGCACACATGTTTGATATATTAGGAGTTTAGTCTTTCGAGTTAGTTTCGTGTTGTTCCATGCCCTTTTTGTGAGTTTGCCGAAGGTCGTAGCTGCCTTACCAATTCGACAGTTTATTTCTTCATCAAGAGAGATGGTTTGCGTAACTGTGGATCCAAGATATGTAAATTTCTGTACTGATTCTAGTGGGCAGTCTTTTAGAGTAATAGATATAGGTTTGAAGTCACCTTGATTTAGTATTACTGTCTTCTGAACATTAATTGACAGTGAAAAAAGGTCGCATGCTTTATCCAGGTTGTTGATCAGCGACTGTAGGGTGGCCTCACTATGAGCGACTAGGGCTGCATCGTCAGCAAATAAAAATTCTTTAAGTAGGGCAACATTTGTTTTGGTTTTTGCTCTTAGTCGTGCTAGGTTGAACAGTGAGCCATCTGGTCTAGTGCGAATGTAAATATCTCCTGAGCTGTTTTCGAAGGTGTATTTTAGGAGGGCAGCAAAAATATACCAAAAATGGTGGGGGCGAGGACACATCCCTGTTTCACTCCTTTGTTGACTTTGAAATTCTCTGATGGACTCCCATCAAAATGGACTTTACCATTCATGTCTTCATGGAAGGAAATTATCAGCCTAAGTAATTTAGGAGGGCAGCCTATGCCTTCTAACACCTTGTAGAGACCATCTCTGTTTACTGTGTCGAATGCCTTTGTGAGATCCACAAACAAATATAGAGCGGCATATTTTGTTCCCGACATTTTTCCTGCAGTTGTCTAAGAGTGAAGATCATATCTATGGTTGATCTCCCGGGTCTGAAACCGCATTGGGACTCGGGAAGCACCCGTTCTGCAAGTCTATGCAGGCGATTAAGTACGACTCTAGCAAAAGCTTTGCCTGTTGTGCTAAGGAGAGAAATGCCTCTGTAATTGTTGCAGTCGCCCCTGTCTCCTTTATTCTTGTACAGCGTTATAATCTTGGCATTTCTCATATCATGAGGTATTTCTCCGTTTCTCCAGCATTTAATTAGCAGTTTGTATAGGTGTGGAAGTAGTACGCTTAGGTTGTCCTTTAGTACATCTGTGGGAATGTTGTCATTTCCTGCAGCTTTTCCTCTTGAGAGGGCATTTATAGCGTCAGCAAGTTCGTTCATAGTAGGCTCAACATCCAGTTCAAACATTGTAGGATATTTGGGTATTGATTGTGCTAGAGCTGTGTTTGCTGGTCTGTCGTCACTGTATAGATTAGAGTAGTGTTCAACCCATCTTTGCATTTGTTGTCCCTTGTCAGTAATAGGTTCTCCAAACTTGGATTTTAGGGGGGCTAATTTTGTTATTTTTGGTCCAAGGGCCTTTTTTATATTGTCATGCATGGTTTTTGAGTCGCCCCTGTCTGAGGCTTTCTGTATTTCAGAGCATAGATTGTTCCAGTATTCGTTTGCGCATCTTCTTGCTTCGCGTTGTAGGGTGGCTTGCGCATGTTTGAGCTGATCCTTGGTGATTTGATTGGGATTATTATTGAAGTTCAGTAGAGCCTTTTTCTTATTAGCTATTAGTGGGTCTAGTCTTGCTGCATTTTCTTTGACCCAGTCGTTCTTTGAGAACCGTTTCTGGCCGTAGGTAGATAGAGCGCAGTTATAGATGTGTGTTCTCAGGGAGCACCAGTTGTCATCCACACTTGATGCATCTTCTACTTCTTCTACCAGTTCATCAAACTTGGATCTAAAAATGTCTTCGGTTGGTGTGGTTTTTGTCGCTGTGATGTTGATCTTGGCTGCTGCAGGCTCTCTTGATTTGTAGATACGACTACTTCTGGCTTTGATCTTACTAATGACTAGAGCGTGGTCTGTGTTGCAGTCTGCACTGTGATATATACCAATGGATAAAGAGATACGGCGATAGAGGGATAGCACAGGATAGAACACACACTGCGGAAGCCAACTGAGAGTATTTCACAACAGGCCCTTTTTTTGGAACCCCCAGGCAAAAAAGACAAAGAGGAATACCATGGAAATCATGGAGAAGACAGATGGAAGCATAGATGAAGATGATGGGAAGACATGGAATGATCTTAAAAGAATGTCAGAAATCAGAACGGCGTGGAAAGTATTTGTTGAAGACCTATACTCCACAGGGTGCTGAAAGGTAGGAGAAGAGACCAAAGAAAGGAAGTTTACAGGAGAGCACAAATTATAGAGGAATTATGCAACTATCAGTGCTAGGAAAAATATTAAGCAGAATCATTCTGGAGAGACTAAAAGAGGCCATAAAGAAACATTTGAGAGATGAACAAGCAGGTTTTAGAAAGAACAGACCATGTGCTGATCAAATAACTACTCTACGTATAATAGTTGAACAAAGTTTAGAACTAAAATCCCCACTTTATATTGGATTCAAAGATTACGAAAAGGCATTTGATAGTTTAGACAGAAGAATGCTTTGGAAGTTGCTGAGTCATTATGTAAACCCCCCCCCCCCCTTTTACAGACTATTAATCTGATAAGAACAATGTATTTTCTTCTTACGAACTGTAGCTTACAAAAGCATTTGAAATAGGAACAGAAGTACGACAGGTATGTCTTATTTCTCCATTTCCCATTCTACTGGCCATAGATTGGATTATGAAAATAACTCACAACATAAATGGAATCCAGTGGTCACTGCCCAGGCAGCTTAATTACTTAGATTTTGCTGATGACATAGCTCTCCTATTACATAATCATCAAAGGATGCAGGATAAAATGAGCATACTTGATGAGAGATCACAACAGCTATTACTGAAAATAAATAGAGATTAGACTAAAATTATGAGAATTAATGCAGTTTGCAATAACCAAATTACAATAGGAGCAATACCTCTACTAGACGTACAATCTTACATATATCAGGGCAGTAATATAGACAAGGAAGAAGGAACAGAGAATAATATCGAAATAAAAATATCAAAAGCAAGAGGAGCATTCGTTGCACTAGGAAACATATGGAAATCCAAAGAAATTAGGTTAAACAAGAAAACAATTTTTTCAATTGCAATGTTAAGTCAGTCCTATCATATGGCTGTGAAAAATGGAGAACAAAATAAATGACAATCATGAAGATACAGACCTTCATTAGTGGACAATTGCACATAGTAACATGTGGAAATGGCAGGACAAATTCCATAACATAGAATTATGGAAAAATACCAAACAAATATCATGGGTAGTCGATGGCGCTGGATAGGACTCACACGAAGGAAGACATCTGAGAATATTACACAACATGCCCTTTTCTGGGGTCCCCAAGGAAAAAGACAAAGTGGAGGATCAAGATATTCTTGGAGAAAACAGATGGAAGCAGAGATGACGATCATGGGGAAGATATGGAATGAACTTAATGGCAAAAAACAGAACGGCTTGGAAAGTGTTTGTTGAAGACCTAAGCTTCACACGGAGCTGATAAATAGAAGAAGAAGAAAATAAGTCGAAAGGGGAGAGCTTTGGCAAAATCCTGGGCAAGCAGTTATCTGCTGAGATGACCATATTGATCAGAGCCACCTTTATCTGCAGCATTTGTACCACTATTATATAATAGTAAGGTTTACCACAGGTCTCAGCTGTACACTTCGGAGATTATCACATGAAGCTGTTTTGTTATCATCGCCATGTACATCTTTTGTTACTGCTATGAACTATTCCAAAATATATATATATATTGCCCTATATATATATATAGATGCTGTTTGTCAGCATCTTTTGTACAGTATAAAGAGTTCTGCTGTCTCCTGTAATTGCAGCTGTCTCTGCTTTCTCTGCCAAATTTAGATCTCCCATCAAGATTATAATATCCTTGGCTCGTCTTTCTGTCTGACATTGTAGCTGTTTATAGAATTCACCTTTAACTAAATCTTCCTTATCATTGGTTGGTGCATAAAAAAAAAGTTGGTACATCTTTTGTTACTGCTATGAACTATTCCAATATATATATATATATATATATATATATATATATATATATATATATATATATATATATGTGGCAAACATTACTTTAATCTCCTAATTCTCTATATTGTATACATATCCTCCTAATATGTGTGAAAACATATGAAGCCATTCGATTATATTCTACAGAATCATGCTAGTGGTATCGTGTGTTGTAATAATTGTGAAGTAATGATCTCATGTAGAGCTTAAAAGATTGCTGCACGGTATAAACATAGTTGTTGGATCATTCCTTTCATATCTTACACAGGTCCCAGACCTAGAAGTAGATTTGTCCTGCCTAACCCATCGCCTCTCATCGGAGGAGCTGTAATAATAATATGTCATCTCTTCCACGTGATACCCATTCCCTTCCCATTTTCCCCTTCATTTCCCCGCGATTCCAGTTCAAATGGGACTACTGTCGCTCGCTAAAGTGCCATAACTTTCTTCCCTTAGTTAATTATCCCCCATGTGTTAATACCTCTGCACAGCTACATGGAACTCAAATGTCCGTGAGCTCACTTGTCGGAAAACAATGTATTATTGACAAACTATCAGAGAATCATAGCCCCAAACCTGATTGCATCATCCAGCTGCTATGCGCTATAACCATAGGTTCTCCATAATAAAAATAAACGTCAACAACATATCAAGTGTCTGGGCGTTCTTTGCTTACATAAAAAATACGAATGCAAATAACAAGAATTATTGTTACAAAACAGAAATCACAAGTTCAGTTACTAACAAAAGAAAGACACTAAACAAAGTTCATTGAGTTATTTGCGGGTCATCATCATTGCACTCCGAACATGTCCATAGGTGCTCAGATCCCGTCCTCAGCAATTCCCACAGTGTCCAGCGACTGACGACTCCGGTTATATGTTGGTTGATAAGTCTTCTTACACGGTCACCAAGTTTCTCATTTCTGGCTGTGCCCATCTTAACTCCCATTTCCATCATCCGAAGAAGTGACGTGGATCTGTGTTTGTCGAAGTCCTGCGCTCTTCCCACATCTCGGAGGGCATTGATGATGTCCGCCCGATCTATTGGTTGCCCGTCCTCAACGACAGCGCAGCTAGCCAACCTGTCCGCTCTTTCATTTCCCCGTACTCCCGCATGTCCAGGGACATAGACAAAGGAGACCTTACGTATTTTGGATTTCTGCAACGACTCTACCAATTCATGCGTACAGAGCCCGCCTCCACTTTTTAATCATGCTCATCGAATCACTCAGTATACATGCGTGGGTGTAGTCTTGTGACTCTAACCATTTGAATGCCTTGGTCACTGCCATCGCCTCCATTGTCATGCTACTCGTGGTCATGGTGTATGCACCACTGTCTTCTTTGACTATTTTGCCTGCCGAGCGTGCTGTAAATGCCCATGCACTTCTTTGATGTCGTATTACAGATCCGTCTGTATAGATGACTGCATCTTTCTCATCGGTGTTATCGCAGATGAAAATAAAATAAACAAAGTTCATGTAGTTCGATAGTATCTTGACATGTGGTAAACTGTCAATTACAACCAGATCAAACTGGGGAAGGGTAGGAAGCGAGAGGTTTATTGTTCACTGAAGCACATTAAAGATGACGCAAAGATTAAGGATATTTGCAAGCATTAGATCGTCATTGGTTTTTGCATCATTTCTCTAGACAGTATCAATGTAAAGGCATTGCAAAATAAACAAAATAAATGCCTTGTAACCCATGGCTAGCAAAATAAGATGTGAGATCAACGAAGAAAAGTCAATAGTAATGACAAGTTCAAAAGAAACAAACAATATATCTAGAAAGAAAAGCAGTGGAAGAAGACGACTTCTGCATAGATTAAGAGGCACAAAGAAAGAACTTAGAATACAAATAATAGTGAAGGCAGTAATGGCTTTTTGGAAACATTTTAAAAATACGTGAATCAGAATGGCTGAGCACAAAAACTAAAGTTTAGGATTTTGAAATTTAAAGCATTATCCGCAGTTATTCGTATGCATGTGAGAGTGCTAAAATAACTAAAGAGATAGACACCTTAATTAGAAGCATTTGACAAAACATACCTCAGAAAAATAATGTGTATATCATAGAATGAATTCAAAACGTAGCGCAGAAGGGAAAAAATTGACTATGTATCCAGCAATATTGTCTTTCATCATAAAAAGAAAGTGAACATATGTCGCCCATGCAATGGGAAGAGAAAAGAGAATTACAAAACAAGTCCTCAAATCTGAAAAAATGGGCAAAAGAGAGATTTGGTTATTTGGTTATGGAAGGCCCCGGTATCACTGCAAACGAATTAAAATCCATAATTGCTCAACCGTCCGTGCCAGTGGAATCATCCGAATTACTAACTCATCTCCAAAACAAAGAAAGGTAGCTGTAGTCCCCATCATAGCAGTCTCAGCACACGTGAAAAGACATAAGGCGAAACTGCACAGAAAGTGAACACAGCCAACTGTTCCCTGCCATACGATATCATCATTCATCGTAAACAATTGGAATATCGGAACATGATAAACACGGATGATGCACACAGCTCACTGTGTGCACAGAGCACTTAACTCAGTAGCTCCTGCAGCAAGCCGGACTTGGAATATGAGGAAACTGCAAAAAAGAACACTTTTCAGACACAGCAATTAAAAGTTCCTGACGCCTAACCGTCATATTGACCGGTATTCCAACGATGACGTATATTGAATTGCAATCAACACAGAACACACTAACACGCACACTGTAGAGGATTTCAGATCACATGCATGTACTCCGCTTCACTGGGGAAGTTCCCAACAGTGGAACTTTTTATCTATACACTGATCTGCATTGGAAAGATAGAATTAACCATCTTTCCGGCACAAAATACGTAACAGTGAACGTTGACGCAAACATGACCGCGCCATCTTGAAACCCTTATTTCGATCTCGACAAAAAGAGAGATAAGCCGAGCTAGAGAAACACAATGAAAAACACTGAGGAAAAGGTACTTCATGCCATAGTTGAATGGCTTGTCCAGGGACATGCTTTAGATACATGGAGGGCCCTGTGCACATCTGATGCTTAATGAAGATGTACCAAGATGCATAGAGAGGCTGCTGTAAAGCTGATGATAATAATGACAAATTTAAAAAAGGAGAAAAAGGTGGTATGTACCACCAATTTCTCTTTTTTTCAAATTGTTATTTCCGCTATAGACTGACCAACGCAGTCAATCAGCTCTTCGGCACGTGGATACCCTGTGAGCTTTTTATCTTCTTCATTCAGAAATGACACTTCATTGCCAACGAACCGGCGAAAAGACACCGCCATCTTTTGTCGCACCGGAAGCGCAACTGAATATGGTAGTGTATGTTGTTCATAGAAAATGTACTGATAACATTATGATGATGTACTTAAAATATATAGGTACTGAGTACATCATGGCTACCTCGGGCAACCGTAAACAAACCGACGGAAGGCAACAGAAAACCACCGTCGTAACTTCTTTGTACAATCATGAATCGCAACAACAATCATCATTGTTTGGCCATGTAATGAGACGAGAGCAGCTGCAATATATTGCAACAACTGGAAAAATTGAGGGACGAAGAGATCGTAGGAAGCAAAGAGAGAAAATACTAGACAGCTTAAGAGAATGACTTGGCAGAAGGTCAATAACAGAAATGATAAAGAACTGTCGAGATCGAAAGTTGTGGAGGGACATGATCACCTACACCAGTAGGTCCAGTACTTGATGATGATGATAATGATGATGATGAATTCGTGCAAAGAACGAAAATCGACAATACTCAGTCGAGAATTGTGGTTGTAGATTTATCACGTCACTGGAAGACAAAACAAAAGCCATGTGCTTAATTTGCAATATTTCACTTTCCATTGAATGCATGTGACCGTGTAAAGGTGACCAGAAGGATTTGGAAACGACGATGCAAAAAAAGATAAACAACTGGAATATTTTGGCGCGTTGCAAAACAAATTAGAGCTAGACAATAAATCTTCTTCTTCTATCCTTTTTCCATTGCCGTTGGCGTCGAGGGGAGATACAATCTGCGATTCTTTGCTCTTCTGTTGGCCTCTTCTGGTGTTATCCCTCATAGTGACTCTAGTATTCCCTTTATCCATCTCGTTCTCGGTCTTCCTCTTAATCTGGCATTTTCGTAGCGTTTGGTTAGGGCCGTGGTAGATAAAAGGTTGAGAAACACTGCTTTATAAGATCGGGTGTGGCTACCAGGGCTACGCTAGATAATAGGTTGAGAATCACTGCTTTATAAGATCGTGTTTGGCTACTGGGGCTACGGTGAGGGGAGAATAGAGCCACTGTTACCTGCCACGCATGTCGTTAGGAGCGACTAAGGAGATTTGGAATCGTCGTCTTTGCATTCTAGTATGATGTGCACGGAGCAACCTTGTCAATGGAATTTACCGAGGCATTGTGGGAAATGGTATGACAATATTTGTGGAACGGATATAGGGAATTTCTGACTGCAGTGAAACTCTCATCGAGGATAGAATAGCATTATAAGACCGTGTGTCTGTACCTTTAATATGCAAATATTTGATTTCTTGCCCATGTTTGATTATCTACAATTTCTGACCACAAGACAGGGCGGGTTCTACAAACAAATTGAGAATGCATATATCACATTTGTTTGTTTTAATCTAAAAGTGGTAATTTAGTTCTCCTCTTGGAAATGTTTCAGCATTTATGGAAGAAGATGTCCTGAACCTATTACATTGCTCTCATTCTCAAAGCTCAAAGTTGATATTTTGTAGAAGTGGTTTCAGTTTGTGACCTCACACCAAAACAAAACGTCAAGTTTGTCTCTAAAGCACATATTTATGTTCTAATGATATCTATGGCGTCGGCCGTGTATGTTCAACCCGAATGTAAAAAGTCTGTGGCGGTGGATGGGGGCGGAGAGAATCAGAAATGATCAACGGCCTAGAAAGCAAAAACAGCAAAGTGTGTGGTACACATGAGGCATATTCAGAACACGAAAGACGAATATGGCAGACCACCGTGAAAGAGATTTGGACATCATCACGTAACATTCCAAAGAAAGCCTTGGAGAGAAATTCTAACTATTGTTTTAGGAACGAACTAAAAATAACTACATGGTATGTTAGGACCTTATACCAACAAGGAAAATTAGAAAATCTTATGCTAGAAGCAGAGCGATGAAACAAACAATGAAAAAGGGAAAGGCAGCAGGTCCTGAAAAATATACAGATAGAGATGATACTGGCACTAGAAGATTTTGGCATTGAAGTGATCACAAACATATGCAATGACATACGCCATACAGTATACATACCAAATGAACTATATACCAATTTTTAGCAAACTATATGCTTAAAAAGAATGACGCAGTTGAATGCAGTTTTTTTTAGAATAATAAGCTTAATGAGCTAGGTAACCAACATTTTACTAAAAGTTATACAATTAAAAGTTATACATTTAAGAAAATGAAAAATATCTTATGCAACAAATCTATGTCAATAAAAATGATAAAGAGAGTTCATCAATGCTATATAGAACCAATTCTGACCTATGGAAGCGAATCATGGACAGTAGACAAACAAATGAAAAGATGATTAGAGGCCACAGAGATGGGATTTCTCAGAAGAATGTTGAAAGTTCCTTGGACAGATAAAAAGACCAATGAGGAAGTTCTCAAAGAGGCCAACACAAAAAGGGAGCTCTTAAAAAACATCAGAAAGAGGCAATCAACATTTTTTGGGCACATCATGAGAAGAGGAAAGTTGGAATACTTGGTTACAACTGGCAAAATAAAAGGAAAGAGAGATCGCATACGACAAAGAGAAAAAATACTGGATAGCTTGGTGTCATGGCATGGAAAACAGTCAACAACAGAACTGATACGATGCACTGTAGATAGAAGATTGTGGAGGGACATGATCGCCTACGCCAACCGGCAGGGTACATGATGATGATGATGATATACAAGGAAAGATATAAATAAAAACAATACTGAATTAGATGAGCAGCAATTTGGATTCAGGAAAAACAGTGGCACAAAAGAAGCCATATTCTGCATGAGGACATTGATTGTAAAGTAAATAGAAGTAAACAAACCAATATATGCCTGCTTCATAGACTACACCGAAGCTATTGATAGAATGCACCATAATCAACTTACAGACTGCCTAAAGGATACAAATCTAGACGACACAGACGTACGACTAATACAGGGTGTTCGTAAAGTCGCAGTGCAGTGAATATTTCTAATATTCAGTCAATGACGTAATCATCATCTACGTACCACAATTTTGTAAACCACATTTATGAACAAACCGCTGCTTCCTTTAAGGTTTTATTTACGTAAAGGACGGGAGTAGTATAGCAGGGTTCCATTTGACCATAATTGAGGCGCTAAATTAACAAAGATATATAGGGCGGCGCGCGGCGCGCATAACACGTGCGGCGCAGGGGGAGTTAACCGTGACCGCTGGTCCCGGTGGCCCCGGAAGTGACCTGTTTATGTCTGGTGTATGCTGACTTTGGAGTTCTTTATGTACTTGATCGTTAGTGATAGGTTAGTAGATTATACAACATCAATGAAAAACAATCAATATAAAACATAAGACAAAGATATATTTTATTTTTTTATATCTCAACAGGTGTATAACACACAGTGGGTATTATATAACATTACAAACATATTTAATACACTGAGTAAATATATAGTACAAGGACAACATTTATTTATAGCTATGTAGTTGGGTGTCTGCTTAGCTCTATGTCATAAATGAATCATTAGGGTGAAACTGTTAGAGATTGCTGGGTAGTCTAAGCTGGTAGTGTAAAGAGTTAAATATCTAGAGGCGTTGTCGAGACGTTATCATCAGCTACCTTTCTTTTTATATAGAAATAGGAAAGAACATTTCTTGTTTGACTGTAGGAAAATATGGAATTATTTAAGACTTTGAAACCTACATTTTTCCCACCCTTAGCCTTTTGCGTAGCGAGAACCTCTAAAAACATATCTTTATCTAATTTGTTGTGTTGCTTGCTTAGCCCTTTACAATTGATTTTATCGTAATCCCCACTACAGTGGTACGTCTTACTACATAAGCTAACAAGAGCTGTCCCTTCGTACTCTAGTTTAAAAAGTCCAGGCGTTCGTTTGGTGTACGCTTTAACACCCTTAAAGTTTATACAGTCTGTTTTGCTAGTATGTTTATCGCAAAAATCGGCAGGAAACCAGTCTTTATATACGCTATTAAACTCACCCCGCAGACCTGACTTAACTATGTCCTCTAACTTAGGTGCACTTAAAGCCAAGTATAAACTTGTGTCCCTCATATGCTATTTCAAAAGTTGTCTTTGTCAATTCAAAAGCTGTCTTTGTCAATTCAAAAGTTGTCGTTGGCAATTCAAAAGTTGTCTTCGTCAATTTAAAAGTCGTCATCTGTACGCCAGAAAACAAGGAGGGAAGGTCAGAAACCAAAGAGGCAAGGTCAGAAACCTAGGAGGCAAGGTCAGAAACCTACAAGGCAAGGTCAGAAACCTAGGAGGCAAGGGCAGAAACCAAAGAGGCAAGGGCAGAAACCTAGGAGGCAAGGGCAGAAACCTAGGAGGCAAGGGCAGAAACCTAGGAGGCAAGGTCAGAAACCTTGGAGGCAAGGGCAGAAACCTAGGAGGCACCTCGATGGACAGCTAGACAACGGAAGAAGCAGAGATTATCATTGTAAACTTTAGAATGGGAATCGGTTTGAAGGATATTAATACCTTGATTTGATGCAATGTAGTGTGGGATATCTAGCAGACACCCTATAGGATAATCTTGAAGTTTATAAACATAAACACTCGTACTGACTAAGGCTTCCAAGGTGTATTTGGTTGTGTCCCTATTTTTGTCTGCATAACCTAATATATCACTTTCATTTAATCTATCGATAAACGTTTCAAAGTCATTTCTGTTGTTAACTAACAAGGGTTTGTCTAACCCTGTCGCGTTATTTGAGCTTGCGTGAAAGTAACACAGCCCCTGTGTCTCTCTATGTCTTAAAACTAGATGATGACTATAATTTTCGGTTACACAAATAACACGTGGATACTAAAAAACCAACTTTTCGAAAATAGGTTACTAAAATAACACGTGGATACTAAACAACCAACTTATCGAAAATAGGTTACTAAAGTAACATACTATAACATTAAAGATCTAAGATAACACTTACTTTTATGTGTTTGAAGGTACGAGACACATCCATCGTCAACAACTGTAAGCGTATGTCTGATTACAAGCTTCTCAGATATATACACTTGAAACCCTAGAGGTGTTACTAAAAATAAAACTGACCTGTGAGGCAATACCGGATGTGTTACTAAAAATAGTTTTTGACCGCTGACGCAATGCCCGTGGAGTTTCTAAAAATAGATTTTGACGTATGATGGCAATTTTATGATTTCCCTGACCATTTTTTAGGGATACGCCCATAAAATCGGTAAAAATCGTAAATTTTCACTCTAGGCATACCCCAAACTTTATTTTAGATATCCCCATTGCAAAAATTTACATTAAAAACCACTTTTAGGATTTTACCCTATATCGTTTTTTTAGGGTTACGCCCATGGAATTGATAAAAATCGTAAATTTACCACGTAGGCTTACCTGAAACTTTATTTTAGACATCCCCACACCAAAAATTTACTTAAAAATCACTTTTGAAATTATTACCCCCCTGACCATTTTTGAGGGTTACGCCCCTGAAATCGATAAAAATCGTAAATTTAGCACGTAGGCTTACCTAAAACTTTATTTTAGACATCCCCATACCAAAAATTTACTTAAAAATCACTTTTGAAATTGTAACCCCCCTTACCATTTTTGAGGGTTACGCCCCTGAAATCGATAAAAAACGTAAATTTAGCACGTAGGCTTACCTAAAGCTTTACTTTAGATATCCCCACACCAAAAATTAACTTAAAAATCATTTTTGAAATTGTTACCCCCCCTTACCATTTTTGAGGGTTACGCCCCTGAAATAGATAAAAAATTGAAATATAACCTCAAGGCATACCCCAAACATAATATTTGACACCCCTACATATCAAACTCCATCAAAAAATCAACAAAAAACTAGTAGTGGTATGATGGTTTTAGAGCCGTTCATACTACGCAGATGGATGGTGCAGTACGGACTGTATCGTGCTGAGTCACTGCACCAAAACGTAGCTCAAAATCCCCAATACCACTACTATTTTTTTGTTGATTTTATGATGGAGTTTGATATGTAGGGGTGTCAAATATTATGTATGGGGTTTGCCTTGAGATTATATTTCAATTTTTTATCTATTTCAGGGGCGTAACCCTCAAAAATGGTAAGGGGGGTAACAATTTCAAAAGTGATTTTTAAGTTAATTTTTGGTGTGGGGATGTCTAAAATAAAGTTTTAGGTAAGCCTGCGTGCTAAATTTACGATTTTTATCGATTTCAGGGGCGTAACCCTCAAAAATGGTAAGGGGGGGGGTTACAATTTCAAAAGTGATTTTTAAGTAAATTTTTGGTATGGGGATGTCTAAAATAAAGTTTTAGGTAAGCGAAGTGCTAAATTTACGATTTTTATTGATTTCAGGGGCGTAACCCTCAAAAATGGACAGGGGGGTAACAATTTCAAAAGTGATTTTTAAGTAAATTGTTGTTGTGGGGATGTCTAAAATAAAGTTTTAGGTAAGCCTACGTGGTAAAGTTACGATTTTTATAGATTTCAGGGGCGTAACCCTCAAAAATGGTCAGGAGGGGGGGGGGGGTAATAATTTCAAAAGTGATTTTTAAGTAAATTTTTGGTGTGGGGATGTCTAAAATAAAGTTTTAGGTAAGCCTACGTGGTAAATTTACGATTTTTATCAATTCCATGGGCGTAACCCTAAAAAAATGATAAGGGGGTAAAATCCTAAAAGTGGTTTTTAATGTAAATTTTTGCAATGGGGATATCTAAAATAAAGTGTGGGGTATGCCTAGAGTGAAAATTTACGATTTTTACCGATTTTATGGGCGTATCTTTAAAAAATGGTCAGGGGGTAAACTCATAAAATTGCCATCATTCGTCAAAATCTATTTTTAGATTTAGAAACTCCACGGGCATTGCGTCAGCGGTCAAAAACTATTTTTAGTAACACATCCGGTATTGCCTCACAGGTCAGTTCTATTTTTAGTAACACCTCTAGGGTTTCAAGTGTATATATCTGAGAAGCTTGTAATCAGACATACGCTTACAGTTGTTGACGATGGATGTGTCTCGTACCTTCAAACACATAAAAGTAAGTGTTATCTTAGATCTTTAATGTTATAGTATGTTACTTTAGTAACCTATTTTCGATAAGTTGGTTGTTTAGTATCCACGTGTTATTTTAGTAACCTATTTTCGAAAAGTTGGTTTTTTAGTATCCACGTGTTATTTGTGTAACCTAAAATTATAGTCATCATCTAGTTTTAAGACATAGAGAGACACAGGGGCTGCGTTACTTTCACGCAAGCTCAAATAACGCGACAGGGTTAGACAAACCCTTGTTAGTTAACAACAGAAATGACTTTGAAACGTTTATCGATAGATTAAATGAAAGTGATATATTAGGTTATGCAGACAAAAATAGGGAGACAACCAAATACACCTTGGAAGCCTTAGTCAGTACGAGTGTTTATGTTTATAAACGTCAAGATTATCCTATAGGGTGTCTGCTAGATATCCCACACTACATTGCATCAAATCAAGGTATTAATATCCTTCAAACCGATTCCCATTCTAAAGTTTACAATGATAATCTCTGCTTCTTCCGTTGTCTAGCTGTCCATCGAGGTGCCTCCTAGGTTTCTGCCCTTGCCTCCTAGGTTTCTGACCTTGCCTCCTAGGTTTCTGCCCTTGCCTCCTAGGTTTCTGCCCTTACCTCCTAGGTTTCTGCCCTTGCCTCTTTGGTTTCTGCCCTTGCCTCCTAGGTTGCTGCCCTTGCCTCCTAGGTTTCTGACCTTGTCTTGTAGGTTTCTGACCTTGCCTCCTAGGTTTCTGACCTTCCCTCTTTGGTTTCTGACCTTCCCTTCTTGTTTTCTAACACAGTTTCCTAGATTTCTGACCTTCCCTCCTTGTTTTCAGCCTTTGCTTCCTAGTTTTCTGTCCTTGCCTTCTAGGTTTCTGACCTTGCCTCTTTGGTTTCTGCCCTTGCCTCCTAGGTTTCTGACCTTGCCTCCTAGGTTTCTGACCTTGCCTCCTAGGTTTCTGACCTTCCCTCTTTGGTTTCTGACCTTCCCTCCTTGTTTTCTGACCTTGCCTCCTAGGTTTCTGCCCTTGCCTCCTAGGTTTCTGACCTTGTCTTGTAGGTTTCTGACCTTGCCTCCTAGGTTTCTGACCTTCCCTCTTTGGTTTCAGACCTTCCCTTCTTGTTTTCTAACACAGTTTCCTAGATTTCTGACCTTCCCTCCTTGTTTTCAGCCTTTGCTTCCTAGTTTTCTGTCCTTGCCTTCTAGGTTTCTGACCTTGCCTCTTTGGTTTCTGCCCTTGCCTCCTAGGTTTCTGACCTTGCCTCCTAGGTTTCTGACCTTGCCTCCTAGGTTTCTGACCTTCCCTCTTTGGTTTCTGACCTTCCCTCCTTGGTTTCTGACCTTGCCTCCTAGGTTTCTGTCTTTGCCTCTTAGGTTTCTGCACTTGCCTCTTAGGTTTCTGCCCTTGCTTCCTAGGTTTCTGCCCTTGCCTTTTTGGTTTCTGCCCTTGCCTCCTATGTTTCTGACCTTGCCTCCTAGGTTTCTGACCTTGCCTCCTAGGTTTCTGACCTTGCCTCCTAGGTTTCTGACCTTCCCTCCTTGGTTTCTGACCTTGCCTCCTAGGTTTCTGTCTTTGCCTCTTAGGTTTCTGCCCTTGCCTCTTAGGTTTCTGCCCTTGCCTCCTTGGTTTCTGCTTTTGCCTCCTAGGTTTCTGTCCTTGCCTCCTAGGTTTCTGCCCTTGCCTCCTAGGTTTCTGCCCTTGCCTCTTAGGTTTCTGACCTTCCCTCCTTGGTTTCTGACATTCCCGCCTTGTTTTCTGGCGTACAGATGACGACTTTTAAATTGACGAAGACAACTTTTGAATTGCCAACGACAACTTTTGAATTGACAAAACAGCTTTTGAATTGACAAAGACAACTTTTGAAATAGCATATGAGGGACACAAGTTTATACTTGGCTTTATGTGCACCTAAGTTAGAGGACATAGTTAAGTCAGGTCTGCGGGGTGAGTTTAATAGCGTATATAAAGACTGGTTTCCTGCCGATTTTTGCGATAAACATACTAGCAAAACAGACTGTATAAACTGTAAGGGTGTTAAAGCGTACACCAAACGAACGCCTGGACTTTTTAAACTATAGTACGAAGGGACAGCTCTTGTTAGCTTATGTAGTAAGACGTACCACTGTAGTGGGGATTACGATAAAATCAGTTGTAAAGGGCTAAGCAAGCAACACAACAAATTAGATAAAGATGTGTTTTTAGAGGTTCTCGCTACGCAAAAGGCTAAGGGTGGGAAAAATGTAGGTTTCAAAGTCTTAAATAATTCCATATTTTCCTACAGTCAAACAAGAAATGCTCTTTCCTATTTCTATATAAAAAGAAAGGTAGCTGATGATAACGTCTCGACAACGCCTCTAGATATTTAACTCTTTACACTACCAGCTTAGACTACCCAGCAATCTCTAACAGTTTCACCCTAATGATTCATTTATGACATAGAGCTAAGCAGACACCCAACTACATAGCTATAAATAAATGTTATCCTTGTACTATATATTTACTCAGTGTATTAAATATGTTTGTAATGTTATATAATACCCACTGTGTGTTATACACCTATTGAGATATAAAAGAATAAAATATATCTTTGTCTTCTGTTTTATATTGATTGTTTTTCATTGATGTTGTATAATCTACTAACCTATCACTAACGATCAAGTACATAAAGAACTCCAAAGTCAGCATACACCAGACATAAACAGGTCACTTCCGGGGTCACCGGGACCAGCGGTCACGGTTAACTCCCCCTGCGCCGCACGTGTTATGCGCGCCGCGCGTCGCCCTATATATCTTTGTTAATTTAGCGCCACAATTCGGGTCAAATGGACCCTGCTATACTACTGACGGGCACTACGCTACTTTCACTGTCTCATTGCTTGAAGGAAATGGTGTTGACGATTGAAAACAGGGTATTTCTGGTTGAGCATGTCTTTCGTAATGGCGGTAAATATACGGATGAGGTCATTAGACAATTCGTGAGGAAATTTCCACTCACAAGTCCCTCACCGAAATTCTGTTACAAAATTGATCAAAAAGTTTCGTGAAACCGGTAGTGTGGTAGATGCATACAGATTAGGAGGACCTTCAATTTCACAAGACCAAATTATGGAACTCCAAGACAGAATTACAATGAGTCCAACTGCATCTTTAAACCACTTGTCTCAACAGGTGCAAATATCTAAGAGTTCTGTTCACAAGGTTTTAAGAAGTGAACTACACTATCGTCCATACAAATTAACTGAAGTGTCTCAACTCCAAGAAAGAGATTATGAATCCCGTTTAAACTACTGCATGTGGTTTCAGAATTTTATTTATGAACATGACGCTGCCATCCTTGACGTCACTTTTTCCACTGATGAGGCCTGGTTTCATTTATCCGGTTATGTGAGCAGTCAGAACAATCGGCTATAGAGCAGTGAAAACCCACATGAATTTCATCAAGTGCCTCTTTACGATCAAAAAGTCGGAGTGTGGTGCGCTATAAGTCGTATGCGGATAATAGGACCTATATTTTTTTAATGAAACAATAAATGCAGAACGTTACCGTACTTTAATTCTGGAACCGTTCATAGCACACCTTACAGAACGGGAAATTATGGAATCCTGGTTTCAGCAGGATGGGGCAACAGCACACACAGCCACAACAACACTCAATTATTTAGAAAGCATATTTGCAAATCGCATTATTTCACGTGGAATCTGGCCTGCTCGTTCACCAGATCTAATACCCCCAGATTATTATCTGTGGGGGGCATTGAAGGGGAAAGTTTATGAAAATAATCCGCAGACAATTAAGGACCTAAAGACTGAAATAGTAGAAAAGATTAAACAAATATCACCAGACATTATTCTGAAGGTTTTCGCAAATATGGAAAGACGAATCACGACATGTCTTGAGGCCCGTGGCGGACATTTTCAACATATGCTTTAGGCACAACTTTATTGTGTTAATACCAACATTACCCATTATAAGCTCGCCGATAGCAGTCAAGTATATTTGAATAATACCATTTATTTTACAATTTGTGTGACGCATTAGTTAACCGCATTTCTGGTGACGTTTTTCTTCCGAGAGTAGAAATTCACTGCACTGCAACTTTAAAAACACCCTGTATATAATTTGCACTGGGAGCAAACAGCAATAAAAAATACAACAAGGAGAACTCTACACCCATGGGCATAAAAAGAGGAGTAAGACAGGGATGCATCCTATCACCAAGCTTGTTCAATCTATACACTGAGCAAATCTTTAAAAAGATCACAGAGATGCCAGGCCTACAAATTAATGGAAAGATAATCAATAACTTAAGCTATGCTGATTATACTGTACTACTAGCAGAAAAGCCTAAAGATCTACAACAATTACTTAATGTAATAAACATGACAAGCAAAATATATGGACTAGATATGAATATCAAAAAGATTAAAACTATGATCATAAACAAAGAACATTCTCAAGAACTACTATTAAATATCAAAGTAAAAGGAATACATCTGGAGACAGTTCAGAGCTACAACTACTTTGAGCATACTATAACAAATGATGGAAAATGTAAAATTGAAATAATAAACAAAAGAATAGGTATGGCAAAAAGTAATTTTAATGCCATGAATAATATACTAACAACAAAACAAATAAAAGTAGGGCTGAAACTAAGAATGTCAAAATGTTACATCTTCTCAATATTCCTGCATGGTGCAGAAACATGGACATTAGACAAGAAAATAAAACAGAAAATTGAAGCCTTTGAAATATGGATTTATAGAAGAATATGTAGAATTGGGTGGAAAGAAAAGAAAACAAACGATGAAGTTTTAAAACAACTAAAAATGAAAAGAGAACCACTAAACACAATTAGAACAAGACAAATGCAATTTTTGGGGCATGTTAAAAGACACAACAGCAAAAAATAATATTGGAATGGAAAATACAAGGTAAAAGAGGTAGACCAAGATTAACATGGACGAGTAACATTAAAAGATGGACAAGTCAACCTATGACAATTTGCACCATCAAAGCAAGAGACAGAGTGGAATGGCGATCCGTGGTAGCCAACCTTCGATACTGAGACGGCACTTAATGATGATGATGATGATGATGATGATGATGATGAACGATATTTGACTAGTTAAAGCACGTAACTAAAAGATCAAAAGACTGGCTGATATATCGGAGTTTCAGGGATGCGGTATTCAACTGTCAACCACTAACAGTTTTCAATATTTAATGAAATCTCATTTTCTAATCTCTTTATATGTATACTATAGTCCGTTCAGATTCGTTTGCCTAGACATTAATTTATTTTTTTCAAAAACTTATTGTTCATTTGCATTGATCTTTTGAAGTTAGGTTTAGAATACTAATGTCGCTATAAAAATATTCTTTTATCAAAGAAATGTGATCCAGTTTCAAAGATGCCTTATTTAACCTATATAAAAAAAAAGTTAATCGATATTATAAACACCGGCGGGATTATGTAGATGCTTGCATCTCACAGCTGATTCTTTAACATATAGGCATGACCTTCACGGCTGAATGCGCACCGTCCTAAAATAGTTATGTTTCCACTATAAATTTTTATAAAGAAATGTTACATATGAAATTTCCCGTTTAGCACAAAATGACATTTTAGCCGAAACCGGAAATTATGTGACGTCAAAATCACGGCCGTAGACTCGAGTTCGAGTCATAATTCAGAGGCAAATCTCAATATTTACAGAAAGGAGGCGGCACTATCCATATTATCTTCTGCAAGTCTATGTGAGAATGAATATAAAGGCAAAATATTTTACTGAGCATAACATTGCTATAAAGATTTATCAATACTTCTGCAGAGAGCGTAAAAAGGGACATCTTTATTGTTCTTTATCAAACCCTGAGAAGAGAACAATGCATATTTTAGGTTTGTGTAAACGTTCATTTGATCGAATAGTTAAAGGAAGCGGATATTTATTGCCAACAAATGCAAGAAAGCAAGGAAGGAAAGAAACGTTAGACAGTTTTGATAAGGACCTAGTAAAAAGAGAAATCTGTCGAATGTTTGATATAAACGAAGAAGTGACACTTAGAAAGTTGAAGCTTTGGCTGAAAACTAACAACGACATTGAAATATCAAAAACTTCATTATGGAAAATATTAAGAAGTGCAAGCTTCACCTTTAGAAAGTATGCTGGTGGAAAAAACATTATTTGTGAGAAGCCACATCTAGTAGCTCTTAGAAGCAAGTATTTACGTGAAGTGAAGGAAATGCGCGAAAATGATTATGATATTGTTTATTTAGATGAAACTTGGATCAACGCTCATCATACAAATGAAAAGGAATGGCAGTTAGCAGATGGAAGTATTAAAAAGATCAGTACCAAGCAGTAAAGGGCAACGTTTGATAGTTGCACATGCAGGTAGCAGACATAATGGGTTGTTGCAGAATGCTCATCTCGTTTTCATTTCAAAATCCGTAGACAATAGAGACTACCACTCCGAAATGAATGGGCACATATTTAAAGACTGGATCGAGAAAAGTATCCTTCCAATATTAGATCGAACTTCTTGTCTGATAATGGACAATGCTTCATACCATAACGTAGTTAACGTAGAAGATAGAATCCCAACATCATCAAGTACAAAAGATGCAATCAAAACGTGGCTCATAAAAGAACACATACAAGTTAACGACAGCTACTTGAAACCCGAATTGCTTAGCCTTGTAAAACAGACACAACGTACAAAGATATTTAAAATAGACAAGTTAATTCAAGAACATGGCCATAGATGTTTGAGACTACCTCCATATCATGCACACTTAAATCCTATAGAACTAGTTTGGGCAAAAGTTAAAGTACACGTAGCATATACAAATAAAACTTTCAAATTATGCGATGTTGAGACACTTACAAATCAGGCTCTATCAAATATAAATAAAGACTACTGGGTAAAATGTGAGGATCATGTGTTACGACAAGAAGAGGAATATTGGAAAAAGGATGGTTTGTTGTTTGTTCAGCCGAAAGCAGTAATCGACCTATTTGACTCGTCTGATTCTGAATGATCATTACTCTGATTAAGTCTACAGATAAATAGTTTGATTTGCAAAATTTCCTAGTTGATTTGTTAAACAGTTTATTGTTCAAGACCACCCAAGCAATCAAAAATATGTTATAAGCAAACCAACAACCATTACTTTGAATGGAAGCCTGCTTGAGTCAGTACAGAAGTTCAGCTATCTTGGATCCACTATTACAGCCACACTTTCCTTAGATGAGGAACTAAATGTACGTATTTGAAAGGCAGCGACAACATTTGGGAAACTCACACCAAGAGCATGGAACTATATCAAATTGACTCTACGAACAAAAGTTCTATATATAATTTAAAATTTGTATACTTGCCACCAAGTAAAATTTTATGGACACGCCTATGGGTCATCGTTGCACTAGATTACTGTAAAACATTTTGATTAGGGTCAAAATAATAGTTACATGGGTAAAGATCAAAGGAATTCGCCGCTTTAAGAAAACCGTTATAGCTAGACATCGAGTAACACATATGTTCTCGTGACATGGACATTTTAACACCGTATGCCAAAAATCATGTGAAATCATCAAGAACTTTTTGAATTATAAATCATAACATCTCGGCAAACGAATCTTAACGGACTATAGAAGTAGTTTGTGTATTTTAATTTCCAGTAAAGACAAAAACGGGCAAGTCATCGAAGTTATTTAATTATCAGTTTCAAATAACTGTCACCATGTGTGATTATATGTGTGTGTGTGTGTGTGTGTGTGTGTGTGTGTGTGTGTGTGTAGGTATGATGTATGTATTTATGTGTGTATGTATGTGTGTACAGGATCGATCTTTTCAGCCAGTGCACATTTCAATATTGTAACACTGAGACCATTGTCTTGGCCACTGACATCATTAAAATGTAATGTGTGTGACGAGTTTTGTTCATTGTGATATCATTCTAATGTGTAATCCAATGAAATTGAAGCTTTATTTTCAAGACATTCAAGTATTGCGGTGACCATTAGACCCACGATAACTTGGCTGTAATTTCGCACCAGCATCTAGGAAATTTGTTTTGCAGAGTTTTAGTTCTGAGACTTTCCAGTGACTTCCACGCTCGGGTCTGTGACCAACAATGGATGTTCTAGTGCTGACATTCCTGGTCCTGGCAGCAGTTCATGATTGTGGGGGTAAGTAGGAAATCTATTTCAGTAAAAAGTTGTTGTTGTTAATGTGGAACTTAGTAACTGTAGCGTGGTGGGTAACACTTTGACTTTGAGAAACAATAATTGTCATTCAATCCAAGCTTTATATTCTCAGGTCGTCTCATTGGGCATAAACAATGTATTCTGAAATCAGAATTTAGATGCAATAAAACGACAAAAAAAAAAAACAGTAGATAAAATGGTTTGGCTGCGTAACAAGGCAGCGTAATCAAAACACTAAACAAGCCCTCATTGAACCGTGCGAGAATACCAGACCCAAGGGTCGACCACGAAAAAGATAGATTCTTGGAACATTAGAAGCACTGGAAAACATAACAGCAGCAGAGGCGAACAGAAGAGCAAAAGAACGCAAACTATACCTCCCCTCGACGCTGAAAGGCAAATGAGGAAGGAAAGAAGAAGCAGAAGAGGACGAAACGACAAAAAAATAATTGAGGATAGCAGAAGTAGTAACCTGAGAATGAAGCTTATACTTTCCATGATAGCATGGGTTCAATGAACATCATCTACCAAATGAGAGTCAGCTATGTTAACACCGATGTTAAAGAAAGAAGGTGGATGAACGGAATACTAGTGAACGTCGGGGATATAACAGTAGAAGAGGCCAATCATCATCATCATCATCAAGTATCATGCCTGCTGGCGTTTTTTGGAAAGCTGCTTTTGCCTGAGCCATTCTGCATCTCATCTCTTTTGTACATCTTCCGTCTGAGGTTAACAAAGTTCCCAAGAAGCCAATAGAAGAGCAAAATACTGCAAATCAACAAAAGAAAGAGTGAAAGAAAGAAAGAAAGATAGAAAGGAAAAAAAGAAAGAAAGAAAGAAAGAAAAAGAAAGAAAGAAAGAAAGAAAGAAAGAAAGAAAGAAAGAAAGAAAGAAAGAAAGAAAGAAAGAAAGATAGAAAGAAAGAAAGAAAGAATGCGAACTTGAGAACTTGAAATACACACAAGTACACATTACCAAAACATGCCCTAGTTGAAGTGGCGCAGTGAAAATCTCGACCATGAAGTAAATCAAAGCTAAGACCAATTTAAGAGCCGCCTTTAGCAGAACAAACCTTGAGTGTCTGTAAAGGACAAAAAACATTCACGGCATGTCCAGAAAATTCATCGCAAGAAATCTCATCACAGGGGAAATTCATCGCAGCGAAATGATGATTTATTGCAGGAAAAATTCCTAGGGACATTAATACATGTTTGTATACACGCGTACTTGCAGACTTTTTGTGCGCATAAAAGCTACTAAGCTACTTCACCGATTCATGAGGGAAAGGCACTGATGAAATGTTAGTTAAAGCTTAACTCAAATGGGGTTTACCAGACACAAATCGCTATAGCTTTTTTTTAGATTTTTAGAGTCGGAAGTAAATTGGGAATGTTTCAACAAATAAAACAGGGTATTAGACAAGGTTGTGCACTGTCACCAGATTTGTTTAATTTGTATAGTGAGATTATTTTAAGATTCATAAGGGGCATGCCTGGAATAATAATTGGCGGTCATAATATAAATAATCTAAGGTATGCTGATGATACAGTCTTATTTGCTAAGAGTGAAAATAAGTTACAAGAAATGTTAGACATTATAGTGAAAGAAAGCAAAAATAAAAGACTCAGACTTCAGCAAAAAGACAGAAGTAATGGTATCAGCAAAGAAAAAGACATCACGATCCACAATAAAGACAAGTGGAACAATATTAAAACAGGTTAATGCATTTAAATATCTGGAAACATTGTTAACCTCAGATGGTAAATGTACATAAGAGATGAGATGCAGAATGGCTCAGGAAAAAACAATTTACGAAAAAAAAAATGAGGAAGATACTATGCAATGCATTTTTGACAACAGAAAAAAAGAAAAATAGTCCTTAAATGTTTTGTAGAGCCAGTCTAAACATATGGGTGTGAATCATGGACAATAGGACAGCCGATAAAAAATCACTGGAGGCTGTAGAAATGTGATTTTACAGAAGAATGTTGAGAATACCATGGACAGCTAAGAAGAGTAACGAAAATGTTATGAAAGAGGCGAAAGCAAAAAGAGAGCTAATTTCCAATATTAGGAAGAAACAATCATCATTATTATTCCCCATCAAGGCCAGCTCCTTGTCGTGGGGATGGGGCTTAACAGTCACCAGGGACTGAAAACCAAGACTGGCCAGGCCTTCCTACACCCGTGCAAGACCACAGTCTGCTCTAGCAATTTTAAGTGCTGAAGTCGGAGGCAACCAGCCAAAAGGCGCACTACAAAAATCAGGATGCCACGCACTCACGCCAATGGGAAGCATGCCTATAACTGCAAATCGATATGGCACTCGCCCTGTGATGGACACTCAGGCAGGTGCAGCGCCGGGCCCTCAGCCTCGAAAGGGCCCAACCTATATTACTGGATGTCCTTCTCAATCGCTCTGTGGAGTCAGGGGGCGAGAGAATAGAGTTACTGGCCAACCCAAAATAAGACCACTCAAAATAATGCACTGGAATGCTGAAGGCATCAACAGCAAAAGAGATGGGTACAGTAAAAAGATAGAATTAGAAAATATCCTGCATGAAGAACAAGTAAGCATATGCTGTTTGCAGGAAACCCATCTAAACAACGACATAGCCTTGAAGATTAGGGGATACCAGTGCTACCGATCTGACAGGAAAAACAGACAAAAGGGCGGAATACTGACTCTTGTAAGGAACAACATTAATGCATGTCAGATTGAAGTGTATATGGATGGGGCGGAATATCAAATACTGCACCTCAGGACAGGAAATACAGACTTCCATCTACTAAACTACTACTGTCCGAGTGACCGCCCACTAGCACTAGACACAATTACATTAAAAGAAAGAATAATTGTATGTGGAGACTTTAACAGCCATTCACAGAGCTGGGGCTATGAAGATATGGACAAGAGAGGTGAAGAACTTGAAAATTGGCAGGATGACAATGGGCTTATACTATTAAACCAGGCAACAGATCCACCAACATTCTATTCCAGATCATGGCATACCACATCTACACCAGACCTTGCTTTCCATTCACCAGACCTGGATTGGAATATCACACGTATTGTTGGGAAACAACTTGGAGGCAGCGACCACCGACCTGTCTTTTTAGTGGTGCAAAATGAGGCCATCAGGGAGAGCAGCACTCTCTCCAGATGGAATTACAAAAAGGCAGACTGGAAAATGTATCAACATTACACCAGTGTACTGACTAAAGATCTAAATACAGACAGAGACATCAACAAAATAGTTGATGAATTCAGTAGACTAATAATACAAGCTGCCAGTGAAACAATACCCAGAGGGGCACGGAAACACTACAAACCATACTGGAATAGTGAACTAGAGCAACTGCACAATGACATGGAAACATCTCGAAAACAAGCAGAAAATAACCCCTGCCAGGAACACCACAATAACTATCAGCATGCTAAAGCCAAATTTCAATGGGCTAAACTACAAGCCAGACGGAGAAGTTGGAAAGAGAAAACAGAGTACATGAATCTAGAACGAGACACAAGAAAAGTGTGGAAGCTTGTAAAACAGCTGAATGATGAGGGTACAGAAGGGAACACAAAAATTACACTGAAGAAGGATGGAAACATTCTAACAGGTAAACATGCAGCAAATCACTTTGCAGACTCCTTTGCAAATGACAACAATATTGAAATTAGCCTAGAGAAACGTCAAGAGACCCGTCTAAAACAACAAAATGCAAGACAAGAAGAGACTGCACATGAAGTCATGGAAATACCCATTACACAAAGAGAGCTAGAGCTGGCAATATCCAAATTAAAAATGAAAAAGTCACCAGGTAGTGATGGAGTGTCTAATGAAATGATTAAGAACTTGGGAACTGCAGCTAAAGCAAAACTACTGCAGATCTACAACATTTGCTGGATCACAGGTAAAGTGCCACAGGCATGGAGAGAAGCAATTATGATACCATTACTAAAGCCAGGAAAAGATGGTTCAATGACATCCAGCTATAGACCAATCAGCCTTACAAGCTGTTTGTGTAAAACAATGGAACGTATAATCAATCTCAGACTGCAGTGGTACCTGGAAAGTGAAAATCTCCTTGTCCCACAACAAGCAGGCTTTAGACAGTGTTACTCTACCGAAGATCAGGCAACCTATCTTTCCCAGGAAATTGAGGATGCGTTTCAAGAAAAGAAACTGGTACTAGCAGCATGGATAGACCTAAAGAAAGCATTTGATAAGGTATGGAAGGAAGGGCTTTTGAAGAAACTGAGAAATTATGGAGTAAATGGCAGGATGTACAAATGGGTCAAAGCATACCTGCATAACAGGAGAGCCAGAGTGCAACTGGATGGTCTTAAGAGTAAGAAGGTCTTACTGCGCCAGGGCGTTCCACAGGGAGGGGTACTATCTCCAACACTTTTTCTGATCTACATCAATGACCTAGTTACTGAACTACCACATGGTATCAAAGTGGCAATGTATGCAGATGACTTGGTAATGTGGTGCACAGAGGAGTATGCAACAGTGGCCTCCAAATTGTTACAAAGAGCTATGAATGCACTGAATTCATGGACAAATAGATGGTGTATCAGCATCAATACAGACAAATGCAGTACTACACTTTTCACTCTTTCCCCAAAACAAAAAGCAGGAGCCATCTATATAAACAATGAGCCTGTGAAAGAAGACATACAGGCTACGTATCTCGGAGTTACATTTGATAACAAACTATCTTGGAAACAGCAGATAAATAAGGCAACCCAAAAAGCAAGGAGAAAATTGGCTATTCTAAGAAAGCTGTGTGGAACTACGTGGGGTGCGAGTGGGAAAATACTCAGTAAAGTTTACCAACAGAGTATACGCCCACATTTAGAATATGGATCATCTGCATGGTGTTCAGCATCAAACACCACACTTCAAGAACTGGATAAAGTACAAAACCAGGCACTTAGGGTCATCACAGGAGCAATGAAATCAACACCAATATTAGAGATGGAGAAATTGTGGAGGATACCAGCACTGAGAGAACGGAGGGACACAAAGGTGCTGATACAGGCAGAAAAATTTGCTTGCATGCCGAGACATCCAATGAAGGACCGATTCCAAAATCTTGCATTGGGACGACTTAAGAGAAGCAGTTTTATCCACCAAGCCAAGCGTATTAGTAGACAAACACCAGACATGCCAAGAGCTGTTAACCCCCTACTGCCCATACCAGAACAGACTCCCTGGACAGAGGAATCTGGATTATCAGTTCAAATACGGACAGAAGTGAAAGGAATAGTTGATAAAGAGGAACAGAATAGTCTACAGCGAAAAACAATAACTCTCAGTTTCCTGGATGAAGAATACCCACAAGACCTATGGATTCGTGTGTATACAGATGGATCAGCACAGAATGCAGTAAAAAATGGGGAGCAGGTGCATATATAGAATACCCAAATAACACTAGGGATATGAATAAAATAGCAACAGGGAAATATTGTCACAATTATGATGCAGAAATACAAGCAATAAAGTTAGCAATAGAAAAACTGCTGAACATTAATCTTAGCCCGCAGCCTGTAGTGTTTTTGACAGATGCAAGATCAGTACTCCAGGCACTACAATCCAGAAAATTACCACATCTGCAGACCTTATTGACTGAACTCTGCAAGCACCACAGGGTTGCCCTGCAGTGGATCCCATCTCACTGTGGAATACCAGGAAATGAGAAAGCAGATCAGTTGGCAAAGGAAGGTTCAACAGGCACACAACTAGATACACCTGTTACATACCATCATAAGAAACAGATAATCAAATCAATCAGAGGACCACAAGCCCCAAATCAGGATGCCTTTTATAATATGAATAGATATGAACAAGTTATCATTATACGTCTCAGAACAGGACACAATCGACTCCATAGTCACATGTATACAAAATTCAAGATCGGCACCTCAACTACTTGTACATGTGGACAGGCGCCCCAGACTGCTGAACACATACTTCAAGACTGCACTGAATATAGTAGACTGAGGAAAATCCATTGGCCCATAGATACAACACTACAGACAAAACTATATGGGCCACTGCAAGAATTACAAAAGACAGTAACATTTATACAGGAAACGACATTGCAGATATAGACAATGCTTCAGGCGAACGAAAGATAGATAGATAGATCATTATTATTTGGACATGTAATGAGAAGAGAACAACTGAAATATATTGTAACAACTGGGAAAATTGAGGGACGAAGAGATAGAGGGAAGCAACGAGAAAAGATACCAGACAGCTTAAGAGAATGGCTTGGCAGAAGGTCAACAACAAAAATGATAAACAGCTGTTGAGCTCGAAAGTTGTGGAGAGACATGATCACCTACCCCAGCAGGCATGGTACTCGATGATGATGATGATGATGATGAAGATGATGATGATGATGATGATGATGATGATGATTTTTAGAATGAAAAATAAAAACTTCTCGTTGTTTTTTTTTTAAAATGGAACAGACAGTTATATCTACTTTTTCATCTTGCTCTGATATTTTCCTTCTTCCCATAAACCAGATGGCCGTTTAGACATGATTGTAGCAGTACGTCAACCTTCTCAACTTCTCACTATCTTCAGTAATTATTTTTTACTCTGTCTAGCCAAGGTTTGTCAATTTTTGATGTTATCTTTCCATCTTTTTCTCTGTTTACCTCTCCTTGCCTTGAGACAAGGTTTTGGTTGACTCTCTCCCCTCGTGAGATCAACGAATCTCTTGAGACAAGGTTTTGGTTGACTCTCTTCCCTCGTGAGATCAACGAATCTCTTGAGACAAGGTTTTGGTTGACTCTCTCCCCTCGTGAGATCAACGAATCTCTTGAGACAAGGTTTTGGTTGACTTTCTCCCCTCGTGAGATCAACGAATCTCTTGAGACAAGGTTTTGGTTGACTCTCTCCCCTCGTGAGATCAACGAATCTCTTGAGACAAGGTTTTGGTTGACTCTCTCCCCTCGTGAGATCAACGAATCTCTTGAGACAAGGTTTTGGTTGACTCTCTCCCCTCGTGAGATCAACGAATCTCTTGAGACAAGGTTTTGGTTGACTCTCTCCCCTCGTGAGATCAACGAATCTCTTGAGACAAGGTTTTGGTTGACTCTCTCCCCTCGTGGGATCAACGAATCTCTCTCGTTCTGACTGCTCCCCCATTCTTTCCCCGCCATCAAGTTTATTTACTTTAGTACATTTGTTCCAGGTCACTACATTTTATTAGCAAGACGCCAAAGGCTATATATATATACATGTATATATATATATATAGAGAGAGAAAGATAAGTTTGAGTGTACTTATAAATAGATATATACATGTACCAGCAACCATAACATTAAGTAATACTCCATGAATCTGTGCGAGTGTTCACCTACATCGATTCTAAGGTCATAACCACCATCTTACTTGATGAAGAAATAAATACTCGAAATGCAGCTTCAGCTTGCACTGAGACATAGAGCCAGCACCCAAACTAACACTCAGGACTAGAATTGCAATTTTCCTAAATGTTGTGATTAGTACACTTTTATATGGATCAGAAACATGGACTACCTTTGCAGGGCAGGAGAGAAGTAAACAGTTTTTATTTGCGTTTCCTTCCCAAGATAAGTAACATCACATGGCAGGAGCAAAAACCAATCCTAACGCCTTGCAACGAGTCAAACTCCCATCCACCATGGCAACATTTAGGAGTCGGAGACTACGGTGGCTGGGTTACGTGAGAAGAATAGAAAGCAATTGTTTTCCCAAACGCATATTGTACGGCGAAATTAGAGACGGGAAGAGACCAAAGGTTTCACCTGTGCTGAGGTATAAAGATGTTTGCCGGGATTCCTTGAGTGAATTCTCCATCAGGAAAAGAAAGTTGGAAATTCTGGAAGTGAAAGATTGAACAATTTATGAAAGATTGTAGCATGCGAAGAACAAAAAAGAAACAAAACAGCACAGCAACATTGGAAGAAGAGTTCATGTCAAATTCTGAAGACAAAAGGCACAGTAGAAAGGAAATGAAGCCACGAGAGAAGCTGCTCAGTAAAACAGCATTCAGCATAAGGTATTAATATAATACCAGACTAATGACAAACCAAGTTATAGGCCAAGTATCAACACTATTGAAAAACAAAGCAATAACTACGGAAGCAAAAAGGGCAATATACAAATCAATTTTTCTACCAACTTTGAGTTATCAGTGCCAGAATTGGACGCTGGACTCTAGAACAATAAGAAAGATAACGAACACCGAAATGAAATGTGTTAGAAAAATGACAGGAAACAGCTTAAAGGACAGAGTAAGAAACACTGACCTGAGGAAGAAACTCGAAATTGAACCAGCCATCGAATACATAAAGAAACAACAGATAAATTGGTTCGGCCACATAACAAGACAAAAAGAACTAACAATGACTCAAACAGCCTTAAACAAACGCTACGAAAACGCCAGATTAAGAGGAAGACCGAGAAAGAGATGGATAAAGGGAATACTAGAGTCACTAGGAGGAATAACATCAGAAGAGGCCAACAGAAGAGCAAAGAATCGCATTTTGTTTCTCCCCTCGACGCCAACGGCAGCAGAGGAAGGACAGAAAAAGAGAATTAAGAAAAATGACAAATCATGATTGCTAGCTACCGGCGTCTGTGAAGAAGCCAAATTCCACGTATGCATGTATGTGTATGTTTAGTTATGCATCTTATGCTTATATCTTTGTGTATATGTATGTGTTTATGTGGAAATATATATATATATATATATATATATATATATATATATATACAAGCATAAGTGTGTTTGTATATGTGTATCAGCACTGGTTGCTCACAATTAATCCGTCCTGCAGTCAATGATCGACAATCTAGCTAGATCGTGTGAATTATTCTCCCTATCAATAAGTAACCAGAAGACTGTGGTGCTTCAACAATGTGTAGCCAGCCCCACAGCTATCTCATTAAATAACACACCTCTTGAAACTGTGAGAAAGTTCACCTATATTGGTTCTATGGTCACAACCAATGTCTCCCTTGAAGAAGAAATAAATTCGCGAATCGGAAAGGCAGCTTCCACATTTGGCAAACTTAAAGATAGAGCATGGGCTAACACCAATTTAACACTCAGGACTAATATTCAAATTTACCAAAGTTGTGTGCTTAGTACACTTCTATATGGATCAGAAACATGGATTACCTATGCAGGGCAGGCGAAAAAGTTAACCAGCTATCATGTACGTTGCCTTCGAAAGAGTAGAAACATCAAATGGCAGGACAAAGTAACTAACTCTAATGTCTTACAGCTTGCCAAACTCCCATCGATCATGGCAACACTTATGGTTCGTAGATTCAAGTGGCTGGGCCATGTAAGAATAATGGCAAACAATCGTATTCCCACACAAATATGTATATAAGTATGGCGAATTTAGGGACGGAAAGAGATCAAAGGGCAGACCAGTCACCAGTACTGAGATATAAGGATGTATGCAGGGCTTCCTTGATGGATTTTTCTATCAGTGAAAGAAACTGGGAAAATGTGGCTGTGGATCGTAGCACTTGGAGAGCAAACATAAAAAATGGCACAGCAATTTTCTAGACAGTGCTGATGTCAGATTCAGATGACAAAAGGCGCAAGAGAAAAGAGACAAGGCCAGGTACCGCAATTACACCTTGCTCGTTCTGTGGATGGATCTATCTGTCCAGGATTGGCAAATTCAGCCACGAGAGAAGATGTTCAGTACAGCAGCACCCAGTATGAGACACTAATGTTTTACCAAACTACTGACTTATCATGACTGCTTACTACCAACCGTCTGTCAAGACGCCAAAGGCGTATTCTTCGACGCCAGACACCATTCTACGACACCATTCTACGACACCAGACTGACACTACGTCACAAGACAGATGTCACCAACAAAAGCGCGAGAAAATGAGATATTTTAACCTGTGTCTGAGAGGAATACGAGAATTAGCGCAGAGATCCAGAGAGAGTCGGGTCGGGTACACCGAGAGGGCGTTCACCCAAACCCAAAAGGGTCGAGTGCCCAAAAGGACCTCAGATGGAGCAAGGGGTTCACACATCTGAAGGATGTATCTGCCAGAGGTGGCACAGGCTAAGTCAACCAGATACAATAACGCTCTCTTGCAAAGAAGCGGAAAGCTTTAACACTGAGATCATCACGTAGTAACTGAGAGAGAAATCTGCCGGAATGACAAAAGAAAACTAGGTCAGCCAGAGACCAGAGCTTAGAGAAGCAGTGGACACAAGATGAGTGGCGTAACAAGCCGAAATGGCGACAGCTAAGTCGACCAGAAACAAAGATACGCTTGGAGAAAGAGAACACAATGTCAAGCACACGGAGAGAAAGACAGAACCCATGAGTAGAGTAAGAATATTCACGTGAACAGTGTCAACGATCACAGGACTACATTTCGGATTCCGAGATGTGAACTATTTGTATTATGTACATAAACTCAAAATAGCTCACAGCTCACATTCCTAGTGAGTAGTGCCTACGCTAATCCTAAATGTATTTATGTACATAACTCCAACTGAAAAGTGAGCCTCTCACAGAGGCAGGAGAGATGGACGCCCTGGTGGAACATAGAAGAATTGAAGAACACAATATGAGCTCTCGAAGCATCTGAAAGAAGAGGTGAACCAAAAAATGATACACTTTAAACTGTGTGCTAAGCACAAAGAATGCCAAGTAGGGATGATTTCTATAAAATAATGTGCTCAGGAAAATCGAAGGCCACATTCTGGCGCCTTCATCAGAGCATGAAAAAGACATACCAGACGCCCAGAACACAGACTAGATATGGCACAATTCTGATGCGAGCCCAAATAAGGAAGGCCTGCTTGCACGTTACATTGTGCAAACTGAACAAAGAAATGAATTTGTAAGAATGAGGAAACGGGGGTCACTCTTAGAATTGTGTGAGGATGTAGTGCTATCATGATTTAAATCTTATAATCACAATCAAAGTCATTTGCGCAACACTTAAAAGATTATACAACACTGCTCCTGGTCCGGATGATGTTCGGTACGATGACATGGTCGATTTTGCTAACGACGACTTGAAAAAACTGGCCAAAGAGTTTAATACCAGCATTCCGAGTGGCCAGATTAAGGAGGAATGGCTACACAGCTACTTGCCACCGCTACCGAAGCCAAACAAGGACCATTCTCAGATCAGTGCCTACAGAATCATCGCGATGCAGAACACCGCGGGCAAGCTGCTGGAGAAAATAGTTGCCCGTGTCCTCACCTGTTACCTTGAATAGAAACGTGTATTCCAACCACACTTGGAGGTTATAGATATAAGAAAGAGACATGCCTCAAAGAGCAGTCTTCGTCTATGACGTCTTCGAAGGCTTCCAGGGACGAGAGGAGATATGTGCTGCTGCTATATATCTGGAGGATGCATACAACAGGGTACAATTTGAATACCTCATGCATATGCTCCTCAAACACTGTTTCAGAGGAAGGTGATACTCAGATGGGGAAGTTAGTCATCCGAGACAAAATACATTTGCCCTGGGCCAAAAGGCTCACCATTGTCACGAGTTCTATTTAACGTGTACAAAAACTGGATGGGAATGGAAGAACTATGTATTTTGTTGATGCCATTCTAGAATTTCGACAGGGAAGAGACAGGCAATAAATCACCTGCACACCATAAAAAAAGATTTGATCGCATCTCTTCAGATGTGGAGTATCAAGTGCTCTGGTTAATCCTAATAAAGCATCATTCGCATGGTTCTCCCTTAACAATCTTATCGTTAACACGGAAACACCGATGGTACGAATGGGAGCTGATGAGGTGATGAGGTACAGGTTGATAACGTACCACGGTGTTAAGTTTAATCGTAGTTTGTGTTTTACGGACCACGGTAACTATGTGAGATGCCAACATCGAGCAGAGGCTACTTACCCTTCTTTTCCAGGGACTAGACCTCGTACCAATCGAGTACGCCTTCGCAATTCTTACTGTCAGCACGACGCAATTTGACAGGCTGGGGAAAATATAGAATTAAGCTATCCCTATTATCTTGGGGTATACGAGGGACACTCCCTGTGTAGCAATGAGGTATCTTCTTGACTTTTAAAATTAGGGTGACAGGAAATCTGGAGATCTGAATGAGATCGTGATGGCGCGAGCAAACCTGGAAATAAGTGCAGATAAAGAGCATCCATTACACCACGAGCTCTACACAGGGTAAGGTGCCAGGCTAAAAAGAAGCAAATCCTGAGTGGGCCGAGCAGAAGATGTCATCGAACAAGGTCTGTGGGCTTACCAATATCAGTGCTGGCGTGGAGTGGATACCGGTGCCTACGTCATTCAGGGGCACATTCTCGTGTTTTGTCACACCTAACGGGAAATTTAGCAAACATGATTCAATCGTGGTCAAGGCGGAGGACAATAATCTCATCTGGGATAACATCAATAAGAAAGATGCAGTCATTTATACAGAGGGATCTGTAATACGACAAAACAGGAGTGCATGGACATTTACAGCACGCTCGGCAGGCAGAATAGTCAAGGTAGACAGTGTGCATACATTATGATCAAGAGTAGCATGACGATGGAGGTGATGACAGTGACTAGGACATTCATCTGGTTAGAGTCACAAGACTACACCCACGCCTGCATACTGAGTGATTTAATGAGCATGGTAAAAGAAAGTGGAGGCGTGCTCTGTTCGCGGTCAATGGGTAGAATCGGTGTAGAAGTCAAATATACGTAGCGTCACCTTTGTCTAAGACCCTGGGCATGCAGGAGTATGAGGAAATGTAAAAGCGGTCAGGCAGGTTATCTGCGCTGTCGTTGAAGACGGTCAACCAATCGGGCGGACATCATCAATGCCCTACGAGATGTGGGTAGGGCACAGGACAACCATGAGTCCTAGTTATTCCTTCGGATGAAAGAGATGGGAGTTAAAAAGGGCACAGGCAGAAACAAGAAACTTAGTGGGCGTGTAAGAAGACTTATCAACCAACACAGTACTGGAGTCGTCAGTCGCTGAATACTGCGATACTTGCTGAGGAGGGGATCTGAGCACCTATGGACATGTTAGGAGTGCAATGATGATGACCCGC